>JASTWK010001321.1:0-38893 GCA_030770225.1 Temnothorax unifasciatus
TAGGGAAAACCTTGCCCCTCTGTCTTCTAGGTGTTCACCCATCGCACTTTTTTATCACACACACCGTTATTTTACTAATTATTTACGAAAAACGTACGCTTTACATATGACAGCTCTATTACTTTCAGGAATAGAGCAGCCATCTTGGCCTTGTGACGTCACGACTGAAAATCCCAATACAAATTATTAAAATTTATCTGTAAATATATCTGTATATATATAATTAAAAAATATATAGTGCCAATAAATAAATATATAGCGCGCGTCTGATTGTACATCATGTTTTATTTGTATCTCAAATGTAACCCTTGTTGTTTATGCATGCGTTTCCGCGCGTTATAACGCACGTCAAACATGCGTCTCCATACATTATCCCAATCAAATACGTGCTTTTTTCAAACGCGCGCGTCTGACACGCAACGATAAATTAGAAAGAGAAAGAAACTTATAACAGTGAGAGGAAGTGAGACAGATTATCGGTGCTCTGATTGGTTACATACCTCGCACGCGCATGTGCAGTTCATTTTCATCCACGCTAACATCAAAAGCGCCGACAGAGAGTTGCGCTACTGTATATACTGTGGCTGTGACATGCCCTGTTTCTAACTGTATTAAAATATGTCCTTCATTGCGAGCCTTTAAACGACATTTAGTAAAATGTTACTCTAAAAGAGTCGATAGTTCACATAACACGACATTGTCTTTAGAGACTACTCTTGAAAGAAATATAGTAGAACATCTAAATAAAAGTGACCCTCGAACTTTTCCAATGGACTTTGAACCATGTGAGACAAATACTGTAGAAAATCTTGATATTTCAAGTTATGATTTCAAGAAAGCTTTGGTGACATCTTCTCTTGCTTTTGTTTCAAAACTTTATGCTTCTAACACCCTGAATAGAACTCATGTTCAAGAAATTGTAGATTCAACATCAAAGCTTTTGACTAGTGGATACATTAACTTGTTAAAAAATAAAGTTATTAATATACTGCAAAACTCTAACCGCAGAAGTGAAGATCTGCAGGAACTTTGTCTCATGTTTGATGCCTGTGAAAATATTTTTGATGGATTACAAACTGATCATCAAAGACTAAAAGCTTTTAAAGATAGTGACCAGTATGTGGCTCCTGTTAGCTATATTACTGGTAGTTGTTATCGACCAAGAACGAAGAGTAACAAAACAATAATAAATCATGAACTAGATGTTGGTCAATATGTCCCAATAAAGGAGGTCTTAAAACGTTTTATTGAGTTGCCAGGGTGTCTTCAGACAATTTTGTCACATTTAGAACGTCTAATCAAAACGGATGAACCACTGACTAATGTTGTTCAGGCTGAAATGTGGAAAAAAAAGGTAGCCAGTCATTTTCAAGATAAAACTGTGATTCCACTTTTTCTTTTTTTTTGATGATATGGATCCAGATAACATTACAGGGTCACATGCGGCCCACACAGCACAAAGCTCCGATTAAGCTCCCAGAGAGTTCATTTTGCTGAGCTCCCGGGGAACTTATCAAATTCGACAAAACAAGCTCCCAGGGAGTTTATTTTGCTTAGTTTTCGGTGGAGCTTACCAAATTCGACAAAACAAGCTCCCAGGGAGTTCATTTTGCTGAGCTTTCGGTGGAGCTTACCGAATTCGATAAAACAAGCTCCCAGGGAGTTCATTTTACTGAGCTCCTGGGGAATTTACCAAATTCGACAAAATAAGCTCCCAAGGAGTTCATTTTGCTGAGCTTTCGGTGGAGCTTACCGTATTCGATAAAACAAGCTCCCAGGGAATTCATTTTACTGAGCTCCTGGGGAATTTACCAAATTCGACAAAACAAGCTCCCAGGGAGTTCATTTTGCTGAGCTTTCGGTGAAGCTTACCAAATTCGATAAAACAAGCTCCCAGGGAGTTCATTTCTTGGAAAAATCAGCAATACAGTTATTAAATGGAATCCATTTGTCATAGGTTTTTTCTTTTCTTTTTTTATTTTTAATGCATTGGAGGATAGAGCAAAAAACACGAAAAAAAATTCTAAGAATTCAGAATTAATTATTTTCTTATTTATACTGAGAATTATTTATTCTAGAAGGTTTGTTAATATTTCATTCGTTAATATCAATTTTTATTAACAATTAACTTTACTTTTATGTTATGATATTCTGAAAAACTGTTTGAAAGCATATGTAGATCTTCTAACAAAAAGAATACATAACATATTTTATAATAATTTTTTATATGTGTTGTGACGTTGCAGTTTCGCTGCATCGTGGCAGCATCCCCGCCGCCGTTACAAAGGCGCGGGTTTTGCGCCCGAGAACAGTCCAGGGAGGCGATAGCGAGATCTCCAGGGGCATAGTTAGATTGTATTATTTTCTGATCCCATTATTTTTTTTTGTATTATAATCGGCACCTCGATTCGGAGCATTGGGGTCAACCGGAGGGATGGAGACGAGGAATCGACCGACAGAAGCCAGTATTAGCGGAGCTCGCGGGCCACCAGACGTGAAGGGGTGCAGGAAAGCACACGCGCTGAGCGTGATACGACAGCGGACGGAGCTTGGCGCAGCAAGGCCCTGGCGCCGGGTGAGAACAAGTTTCCACGGCAGCAACGAGACTACGGGGGTGGCTGGCCAGCACCCGTGAGTCACATTGAAGCGTTGCAGAGAGATCGGCGTATCTGGATCACCGTTTAAAGAGTGCCGAAAGATCGCCGCAAAAGCGAGAGACCCCCGCAGGGGCTCCCTCTGCCTCTGCGATTGATCGCCCTGCGTGAAGATCTGTCGCGAACACGCGAGCCCGCCCCTGATTGGCCCGCGCTGTCACGTCGAAGGGCCGCGCGCGCCTCGAGTGGGGCGCGTCATCGATTCCGCGATCGAGCAAAATCTCGCGAGCACTTCCTGGTCGTCCTCCGGCGTGACACGTCAACGTTTGATTACACGCTTTCGATCGTGCCCGGCTATCGAGCCGCATTGTGGTGACAAAGTCGAGGCCTGTGACGACGGTATCCCGCAACGCTCGAGGGAGCAGACTTTTCGGTGAGGTTTGCCGTACACCTTTCGCGTGTGTAAAGCCATGACACTGCCCTCCGGGTTACGTCCTCGCTCGACTGCCGAAACCGTAGTGTTACTCGCCGACAAGTATATTTCGCGTTAGTGATCGGCATCGAGAGCGAGAGTCCCCAGGATAGTCTCGTTGGCTACGGGGATCGCGGATTAAAGTCGTAGGTTCCTAGAGATCGCGGGAGGAACGCCGATAACTAATGTCGAGATCGCGAATCCGTCGTTTCTCGCGTCCTTTGTTCTCGCGACCACGTGTGCCATTGCTCGCATTCTTGTACGTCGTACATTATGTTGACGCGTGATGGATTTCGTGCGTGTTGATTCCGGCTTCTTCTCGCGCGTTATTCACTGTTCCACGTTACGTCGTAATGAGAGTATTAAGCCCCTTCCACAATGCCAGGCAACAGGCAATAGGAACAGGGAATAGAAATCAGAAATCATGTATAAATGCAGAATAAACAGTGACACAGGCAATAGACACAGAGTTTCCGTCACGTTGGAAATTCCTGGCGCCTGGCCGGCATTTCCTGGCCTGGAAATAGGCACATGGAAGTGCCTATACGCATATAATTATACACGCTATTTTGATGTTACGCAGCACATTGTCGACAGAAGCATCAGGAAAGCTTCTTAAAGCTAGAAAAGGAAATTAACTACCTTATTCAAGTGGCTCGGTCGGGAGATGAGAATCGCAACCTGTCACAAAATAGGCAGACTGAAATAGATGCACTTCCATCTGCAATCGAAAAACGCAGTAGATGCATTCGAAAGTCAATTATCATCTAATGCTGTTTGCACACAATTTGTGAGTATACTCGTATCTAAGTATTTTAGTCGATATGCCATTAGTCAGCTAAAAACCGAAGCACACACACACACACACACACACAGACAGACAGACAGACACAGACACACACACACACACACACACACACACACACACACACACACACACACACACACACACACACACACACACACAATATAGGATTCCGACAAGAAGCCAAGAAGAAGAAGAAGAAGGAATTTTACGCGCACATACTGCTATTAAAAAAGTAAAGTTCTAGTAATAAGACGTAAATTTTGCTTATGTAAATGGAAATTAATACTTTTTTCGACCCTTACATTTGTACATATGTTTGTGTAAACTGCAACTCTTCCGTTTAATCGAGTCATCCTACAAAATAAATGCTTCACAAATTATATTAACGATCTTATTAATATATATTTATCTTATTATGTGATAGAAACACTTTATGGTTCGAATTCCATTGGTGGCAAAACTGCAACCAAACACGTGAGCAACATTTTGAGTACTATATTTTCGGATGCATTAGCGCGTGATTATTCATGGACAGAGCGGAAAAAAACATTTGCCTTTCAAGGGATGAAAATGGCAAAAACTCTCATTGGTATATAATTTATCCGTACTTATATGTTATGTATATATATTCTCTGTGTATATATATAATTCATTCATGATATATATTATAATTTTACAGAGACGATTTTAAAAGAACATCCCAACACAAACCAAAGTGAGATAGAAAAAAAAGTTATGGTATGGTTTCACCATGCCGGTGATAGATGGAAAAGAAAGAATGCCATCCGTGTGGGATCCACGGCTTTAACATCTCAAGAGAAAGACGATGAATCCACATAATGTGCTCAATTAATTTTTTTATGTCTGTTAATCAAGACAACGTCAACACGACCGATTAGCGAGATTATAACATAAGATAGATTTAAAAAGTTCTTAATTAAAACAAGTTATTCATGTTTTTTAATCTAATTATTATTGCAAATTATTATTATTAATGTATTTTTGTATGCATAAAATATATACTTTTTATTTCAAAATATAAAATAATAATTAAATTGTTTCTAATAATTATTATATAAAATACATATATAGTGATTAGTACAAATAAGAATCCCGCGAAAACGGATTGAGAAGCTCTCGGCGAGCTTTGCATGCAAACTATTTTTGCAAGAAGCTCTCAAAAAACGATTTCTGAGCTCTTACGAGCGCAGATAAAACTTTATGCGAACTATAGATGCTTTCCATTTACATCAAAACTCAGATAAATCTCACTTTTGTCTTTCTTCAACATTCTTGTTAAAGAAAGACAGAAGTAAGATTTATCTGAGCTTTGATGTAAATGGAAATCATCTAGTGTCGCTGCTTTTAAACAGCTCGTAATAGTGGACGTACGAGCTCCCAGGGAGCTTATATGGAAGCTTCCCGGGAACTACTTTGAAGCTCGCAGAGAGCTATTAAAACATGATTTCAGATCTCCCTACGAGCTTTAATGAAGCTCCCAGGGAGCTCTCAAAAGCGGACATGGGAGCTCCCGGGAAACTCCGTGCGAGTTCTTTTGAAGTTTAAATGAAGCTTACGAAAAATTTTATAAGCTCCTCAGGAACTCCCCGAGAGCTCCCCGTGCTGTGTGGGGGGTGATCATAAATTGGGAGCTCTATACTATACTATAGCATGTCTACCGCAAGAGTACATGTCGAAGCTTGAAAATATTTTTTTAGCATGTTTGTTTTTGTCTAATGCTAAAGTTTATGGAAATAAAAACTTATTGCCACATGCCTTTTTTGAACAGTGTCCCAAATATTCTGACCCATGAAAATAAAGTTATTTTTTCAATCATGTTTGGAGGCAAAACATGTCTAAAATAAATGTTATTTTCTACATCCGTCACATTAACTTCTTCACTAACTCCGAACCAAGAAGCTGTTTCGATAAAAATCGAGCACATAGATTCAGCTGATACTTAATAGCAAGGGTTAAGGGCAAATTTCTGCGTGAATTAGTAGCACGAGCTGCTTGTTTAAAAGGCCTGTGTTTCGCTTCCCAACGAAGACAACATACGAACCATAACGGACCAACATTACGCATGACCTGAGGACAATGTAGCATATAATTTCTTTTTTGTTTCTCGATTGTATTTATCTGCAATAAATAAATTTCATAATAGTTTCTTCTTTTTATTTGAAAAAACCCAGTAAGGAATAAGGATATATAATATTCCTCTTTAAACAATGTTGTATAATCTATATACAAGAGGAAATTGATATTAAGAATAGAAAGATTGTCCTCTTTAAACAATATTATATAATCTGTATACAAGAGGAAATCGATATTAAGAATAACAATATCGTACTATAGATGCAAGACGAAATTTCTCTAATTGTAAAATTATTGTGTTGAGAATATTTTCCTTTTGATTTTAGAGGATTTCTCTTGAGGCCATGTACAAGAATAAAATCCTCTAAGATTTAGAGGATTCCGCTAAAACTAAAATTATTTTTTTTTGGGTGTTGTACAAAACCAGTTTCGAGACCAATTAGGCCTCCTGGTCGATTTTCCGAAACCAGGCTTTGGCTCTTCAAACGACGGTAATACGGCGCAAAGATTTCTTAAGAATTATTCACAGTCGGCCAAAATTACCGGTATGTATACATATCCCCTTCGAAATAGATTTTAAGAAAGTAATTACAAATTATTTGTAATACATGCAGTCATTTTAATGTTTTAAGGAATAAGTGAAGATTTAATTATAAGATTTAGTAATGTCTTAACCACAATATCAAGCGGTCAAAAAGTTAACGAGGACAAATTTAAAGATTATTGTCTCAGTACCGCTAAACTGTATGTGTTATTGTATGCTTGATGCAATATGCCACCAACCGTACATAAAATACTTATACATGGCCCATCAGTGATGAGACATTCCTTACTGCCAATTGGGCAGTTTTCAAAAGAGGTGTTGGAAGCGAGCCACAAAGTGTGCAAAAGATTTCGCCGTGACCACACTAGAAAGTTGTCACGAATAGCGACAAACGAGGATTTATTCAAGAGGTTACAATTATATTCAGATCCGTTGATTTCCCTGGTTGCAGAATTGCCAAAAAAAAAGCAAGTACTACCCGCCAAGGTACAAGAATTACTTGAAAATGACACATCAAATAACAGCGATGACGATAATGCATCTGATTCAGAATAAAATTATATTACTTAAACAATAGTCAATGTGGTTTTGAGTAGTTTATTACCCGTTCTTAAATGATTTATTAAATATATAAATAAAAATACTAGAACCAATTTTTCATTATTTAATATTATATTTCTATTAACCTAGCAACTACAATATTATCAGAAAAGTTATTAATTCTATGTTAATATGTGTATGCTATCAGTTTTATAATAAAAATAATCTAACGGGCGTATTCAACTGCAAGTAAAATTTTATTTTCGAACCCCTGATACTGAAACCGCAAACATTTTATACATCCATCTTACAGGATATCATGAACTTAACTTTTCCCGGGAAAAAATGGAAGAGATCTGACCATGTCTGATTTGATAAAATGAGATACAACGAGATCTGAAATTCATGTAAAGTCAGATCTGATTGGATACAATTTTATCTCGCCAGATCTGCATGGCCATATCTGATCACATGCAGCCAGATATGCTGAACTATAATTCGATCTCACCAGATCTGACCATTGCTTCCGTTCGATATTGAATCGCAGATCCAATCGGATCTCTTCCGATCTAATCGGACATTATCTGATTGCTTCAGATCTCCTGAAGTACGAGCAGACATTACGCCTCAGATCTTGTCGGATCTGAGCAGACCTAGCCAGACATATCTTGATCTCACCAGATAAGACCAATCTTGACTTACAAAGTTGTGTTGCTGATCCAATCAGATCTCTTCCGATCTTGCTGGATCTGAGCAGACCTAGCCAGACATATCTTGATCTCACCAGATAAGACCAATCTTGGCTTACAAAGTTGTGTTGCTGATCCAATCAGATCTCTTCCGATCTTGCCAGATCTGAGCAGATCTCGTCAGTATAGAACTTATAAAAATTTCGTTCTCAAATTGTCCATTATTAATTTTTACACCAATGTTAGACATTATATCAAGCCTACGTTCGTTTTCTTCCACTGGGAACATATACTATATTAAAAATCTATAATATACGTAATGTACCCTATATATTTTTAGTATAGTACATGCTCCCAGTGGGAAAAATTGGGAGAAAACGAACGCAAGGCAAATATAACATTAACTCTGTAAAGGGGAAGTTTAAATGATTTTTGGTCAAAAAAATCAATTAATTTTTATATTAAAAACAGTTTTCTCAATTTTGAAACATTAACATATATAATAAACATAGACTCTGCTAATTTGATAATAATTGTTAATTTCGACACCATATTTAGAATTTATTATAAATATTCCATTAAAAAAGTACCATGCAAAATTAATTAATAATAGGTAAATATAAAAGATTAATGTGTATATGTATATATAAACATAAATCTTTTAAATTATTTTGCAAACATACCTTATAATTTAAACTGATAAAATAATATAATCACATATAAACTTATATAGTCATATAAGATTATATATGATCAGATCATAATGTTGCATCTCAAAGTATCCGATAGATGGCATTCGACAGAATCTGATTCTCGTATTTAAAATTTGATGAACAGTGGTATAAGAACGGTATCAGACATGGCAGTGTCGTGCTAAGTTGCGCTAAGTTATGTAAATCGTGGAACGGCACAACTTTTGTATCGTGGAGTCCACTTTTATAATAAAGTGGCATATTTAAAAAATAACATTTAAAAACAACAATTTTCTGCGGTGGATGGACACCGCATCAGATCAGATCTACTCATGTCTGATTGGATCTGAGCAGATATAATAGATTATTCTCGTCGTTACATATCTGACTTTATCCGCTAAGATCGGATCAGATCTACTCATGTCTGATTGGATCTGATCAGATAGGGCCAATATTTTGATCAAACCAGATCTGAATGGATCGGATCTGATGAGATCTGATCAAGTCTGTTCAGATCTCTTCCATTTTTTCCCGGGTTATGATATCGGATTCGAACTCAGCAAACAAAAAAACCTGCGTATATATAATTTCATCAATATCCAGTCACATTTTAATTTTAATGTCCGCCATTTTGGATCCGCCATTTTTAATTTTGAACTTTTGATATCGGATTCGAACTCAGCGAACAAAAAAACCTGCGTATACATAATTTCATCAATATCCAGTCACAATTTTAATTTTAATGTCCGCCATTTTGGATCCGCCATTTTGAATTTCGAACTTTTGATATCGGATTCGAACTCAGCGAACAAAAAAACCTGCGTATACATAATTTCATCAATATCCAGTCACAATTTTAATTTTAATGTCCGCCATTTTGGATCCGCCATTTTGAATTTCGAACTTTTGATATCGAACTTTTGATTCGAACTCAGCTATCCCGAATATTATAGAATACAAATTTTTATAAAAATTAATTTAATTATCTTATTTCGTCCAGCTTTTTCGGATTTCCGACCACTGTGCGCCGTGGCTACCGTAGCCGAGCGCGGATCTGTGTGCGTGGTTAATCATTAACCGTTAATGTGAAGGTTAATGTGAAGGAAGATGTCGAGGAAGACTATTTCTGAATACTTAACAGAATGGAATCTTGAGAAATACATTCAAGTGTTTGAAGGTAAGTAAACTGTGAAATCAAAGTATATAATAATTATTGCCAAATTATTTGCGACGCCCGTTACAGCTACTGGGCTGATATACGCGGCTGCAGGGCGGACATAAAGAAAAATCATCGTTGAAATAAAAAGATCATACCTATATTCGTGAATTGTTGCTATGTGGAGCGCCGATAGTCGAACGTGAAAGGGCGCGTGCCACACGGGTGATGTTCACGTGATCGGCCGCGGTGTGTTTATCAAGGCACATGCTCCACCCGAAACAAATGTAACGCCTCGATTCGAGGACGATTGGAATATTCCCGAATAATTACATACCATACTTAACGCAAAATTACATACAATACTTAACGCGAAATATACAATATTTGTAATACAATATTATAATTTACAATATTATATACAATATTTAACGCGAACGCCAAGAACACGCGAGACGCGAGACGCAACGATAATACCGAAGTATTCCCGACAAAATTACGCGAGGATCTTCCGAGATCTGACGCGACACTCTCCATAAAATATTACTCGTAATAAACTCCAACGTTTCGCACTTTACCCGAAAAGTCGGACGCCACACGCAAGGAGCACCGGGCGCAACGCTTCTGTTCATGGTACTAGATTCGCTCAAATGTAACGCATATTCTCTTAGAAAATAACGACGACGAACACGCGATCACGACGACATATATACAAGTGACTTATATAGAGGCTAATAAGAGAGCCGACGCAGGGTGTTTTGTGCAGAAAAAAATTGTCCTTTACTATATTATCTTACACACAGTGTGCCCGTAATATTTAGATCATCTTGTAAGGATCTAAAAGTTTATCCTGTTTATCATATAAAGTCACACGTTTCGGTCGACAATTCGACCCTCCTCAGTGAGAATAATACCTTCGCCAGTAATTGCAAACGAAAATCACTGAGATTTTCCTTACCCCTCTCAGAAAATTTTTTTTGTAATTACGATCGCTACGGACTGGCGGAGGTATTATTTTCTGACTTCATATACTATCATCGGCTCACCGCACAGATGTATCAGTAACACGAGTATCGACGTTTTTCTCTTTTTTGTATTTTATAATACTGACCGATGTATATAATTGTTATTTGCGAGACTCCAAAAATGCGAAATACTTTTGCGAATGACATCGTATCTCTCTCGTACGCCTCTGAACAGGCGCTATGTATTGCGCGAACGAACTTACTTCAATGAAATTTGTTTACCTTATGTCCCTGAGGAGGGTCGAATTGTCGACCGAAACGTCTGACAAACTTATATGATAAACTTATAGATTCTTACGAGATGGTCCAAATATCACAAGCACGCTGTGTGTAAGATAATATAGTAAAAAATAATTTTTTTTCTGCACAAAACACTCTGCGTCGACTATTAGCCACTATATATACTTCAATTTTATATCTTTGGAGCCTTATTTTTATCTTTTTTTTTTATTAAACTAAATGTTTAGTATTTAGAAGTCCTGGCTATTATTGACACAGTGTAACATGCTGAGTCGTTATTTAATATCGATTATGATCAGACTTTTTACATTCCATTTACTTGAGTTGTTTTCTTAGAACTTATGTTTTATCTAAAATCTCTTGTTGCAAGATTAAGTTTCTCCCTATTGCACTCATTAGTCATTCATCCTCTTATTTGGTCTTCTCTCTCTAATAGATGAGGAAATTGATAATGAAAATTTCTTGGACTTGGCTCCTGAAAAAATAAACCAAATATTCCCTAAAGGAAAACCATATTCACGGTTCATGAAAAACTTTAAAAAACTCAAGAAGGAAAACGACAATGACTTTGCAGTTAGTGAGAGTTTATATTTAATTTCCACAGTATTAATGCACTTGAGTATGATTAGTTTCTTCTTTTAGATGAAATTATAAATGTCCTGTTCCCTGAATATGACAAGCTGACATTAACAATCTCTTTTTCCCGTTTATTATTATTATTTTTTTTTTACATCCAGGAAATCTTATCATCTATTGAGAGTGCTTCATCAAACTCCGTCTTCGAGGTTTCTGTGATTCAGGATTCCATTACAGAGACAGCAAGTGCAATTCATACTTGCCCTGAAATCGAGCCATTGAATGAAGTTAGCAATACTCGACCACAAATTATTGACCCGGCCCCAGCACCCTCAAATGAAGATAATCCGTCTGAGCTCTCGATTTGGGAAAATAACAGGATTCCATCTGTTGCAAAGAAAGTTATTGCAATCTTTTCCACTTAATTAACTAACTATAGTTATTAACTATAGTTAATTAACTATAGTTGCCAGATTTCCATAATGATGTCCGTTCATTTCTTGCACGTGTGTGTGATGTGTCCCGGATCCGTGATGGTAACGTTTGTCTCTGCGTTACTATGATGATGATGCGTGTGCTGTCGCTAGTGTTGCTGAAAGCCCATATATCAAGCCTTCGTCCAGATTTGTGTTGTTCCTAAAATTGTCAGCGTGCTTGCAAATGTGACCGTGTATGTCGCTATGGAAATGTCTATGTACTCCACGCTCTACCGCCTCGTGATGATGATGCTGGTAAGGATTCAATACCTGCTGCACATTCTTTAGCTTCTCCTTGCTGGAGTTCTGCTTCTGCAGCGATAAGCCGGCGTAATCTTCCAACTGCTTATCTAATTCTTTGCCGGTCGTCTCGAGTAAATTCGGCCCTGCCTCCAGCAAGGGACTAGGACAGGTCCAAGTTACTCGTGTCACTCGCGCGCGCGAGCGCAGGGCATCGATGGCTCTCGGGACGGTTTGTAACTGCGGACGTGACAGCGCGGCTGGCACTCTCTCAATTATTGTTTACTATGCTTCTAATCTTCGTAATTTTTGCGACCGCGCAACCGCGTTTCTACCGAATGGTGACTTGTCAGAGTTCATTCATTTGAGCGACTGCTCGCTCGCGCGCCGAGCGCGTTATTTGTCGTTATCTTTTTTCCCGATCAATTCTTGGTAGTGGTGCTCCGGTCTGGCTTGACCGCAGAAAAAATTTTCCTTATCTGTCCCATCTGATAGACGAAACCTACGTTAGCGAGCCGCTGCAACTGCAGCGCCGTAAATTGGAAACGAGACGTTCACCATCTGGTCGATTAAGAGCCGATTTCACAGTCTCCGATTAACGTGATCCTTCGATTAAACTCACTCTGCATCTCTTTCTGACTGTCCCCCTGGAAAGAGACAAAGAGTGAGTTTAATCGGAAGCTCAAGTTAATCGGAGACTGTGAAATCGGCCCTAATTCTTTGAGTAACGGATAACGATAAAGCCACAGGTCGGACTCGACGAACACACTCGATCGTAATGTAATGCCGTAATATAATAGACAGAAATTTCGCTATTCGAAAGACATCCACAATTCCTCGTTCCACCAGAGTGTTAGCTAAAATATCCGGGTTTATTAAACGCAGATAGGCTAATTAAATTACGGACAATGTTTTACATCGCATATACTTGCGCGCATTGAAGCGAGTTTTATTTTTTGCATTTTATTTTCCTGTATATTTCCAATGTGCGTAAATTACTGTAAATAATCACTTAGTGAAAATGTGTCGTGCTGATGATTTTCCACAGTTCTAGCGGCTATTTTCGACAGTTCTACAAGAGTTCTAAGCTTTATAGAATTAGTTTTAAAAAGAGTTTCGGTAATTAACTATTTTTTAAAACAATTTTTAACAGTTACGTCCAGCACGACACTTAGTGAAAATGTGTCATGCTGAAGATTTTCGGCAGTTCTCGGTTGTTTTCGACAGTTCTATAAGAGTTCTATGCTTTAGGATCAATTTTACAAATAGTTCCGACCATTTATAATGTTTTAAACAATATTTAACAGTTACGTCCAGCACGACACTTAGTGAAAATGTGTAATTTTTTTATTTATAGGATGCGGAAGGCGGCAGTTGGTCTTATGAGCAGGAGACTGCTGGATAAAATACGAAAAAAGGATGAAACTATTAAAAACAATTGTAAACGCTTACAAATATTGGAAGAGAAAAATCAAGAAACCGATCGTATAAATAAAAACTATTATAAACGTATACAAATATTGGAAGAAAAAAATCAAGAAACCGATAGTATAAATAAAAACTATTATAAACGTATACAAATCTTGGAAAAGAACTTACAAAATGTGACAGAAATAAACAAAGAACTGTATCGTGTCCAACGAATATTATATGTAGGCCAATTAGCTAGTAATGTAAAATTATTTATTCGACAGAAGATCTTGAATAAAGGTAAGAAATCACTTCCCTTGTAGAAACAGATGAGATCTCCGAAGATGGAAGTAATTTTCTAACCGAAGAAGAAATATAAAAATGGAGAATGTTTCGGGAGAAATTAGAAAAACAGAAAATTACAGTAAAACAATTGAACAATGCTTTGCGGTGTGCAATAGAATGGCGAAACTGTCTTGCGCATCCCAAACAGTTCTGGATAACTGTCGAGCAACTCGACCAATTCGGCCAACAGGATTAGGATGATAAGTTAAGTAAAATGAAAAAAATTTTCACCTACATCCTGATACAGAGTTGGGAACGTTACTCTAAAAAAGTAACTCGTTACCGTTATGCCGGGATTACGATGAATTTAACGTAACGAGACGCGACGGACGCGAAGTAACGTAACGTGAACTTAAGAAATTACGATCGCCGTAACGTGAAGCAGCGTGCATTTCAGAAATGATTTGACAGCTTGGTGTGAATAGAAGGTTCGTTGTCATTCTCGTTGGTAGTTCCTGCTTGGTAATTCTAAATGAATTCTGCTATGAGGCATTATCAGTTTTTTAATTTAATTTTGGCCGGATATTTGTATCTTCATTCCGGGAACTGATTTCCGGGAGATTTTTTCCGGGGAACAAAACATCGGAGTTACGCGATGGTATGTAAATTAATGTGCTTCATAGCTGTATCGGAAAATTGTCATTACTCTTTTATTTTTTGCTTATTGTAGGCATCATTTTGCATCAAACTGAGCACACAACTCACACTCCTAACGCTGCAGCTGTTGAGACAAAACGCGTTGTTGCAAAATTACGGAAGAAAGCGGTTACAAGCAAGGAAGCATCATCGTCGTTAGTGGCGTCCGTACTGGGTACGGTGTCGTCTCCTGTTGCTGCACAATTACCGAGTGCTGAGTCGTTGAGTCGGACTGTCCGAGGAATCCGTCAAAGGAACAATCCTTTACCGCCTAATCCCAGGAAGAACACATTGTATGAAATACCAGAACACTTTCAAAAGACATTGAAGAGCGTGAAATTCTTGTTATTCGACTCTGAGGATATTAACAACAGACTGCTTATATTTGCTACGGAGGATAATCTGCAGGTGTTGCGAGGATGTGACGTATGGTATTGCGATGGTACTTTTAAAGTAGTGCCTGAAATATTCGACCAACTGTACACCGTACATGGGGAGGTGAATGGCAAGGTTGTGCCTCTCGTATATGCGTTATGCCCTAATCGACGCAAGAGAACATATCAAACTCTGTTACGGGCTCTAAAAAATGCTATTCCCGGGGTGGCCCCAAAAAATGTAATGTCGGATTTCGAGATGGCATTTTTAAAAGCCGTTACGCTAGAATTTCCCGAGTGTGATATCAAAGGGTGTTTATTCCATTTCGGTCAGGCACTTTGGCGTAGTATACAAGATCACGACCTTGCGCCATTGTACCGCGAGAGCAGCCGCGCAGCTCGTAATTTGCGAATGTTATTCGCATTGGCGTTCGTTCCTTCCTGCGATGTTACTTACGCGTACGATACTTTGCTGCAGTCGCCATTTTTCACGGATAATGAGAAGGATTTGAGAGGTTTCCTCGATTATTTTGAGCACACTTGGGTTGGCGTGTTAGGTCGTCGTAAGGTACGACGCGGCGCAATGTTTGACATTTCTTTGTGGAACCACTACTCCTCAGTGATGGTGGCTGCTGCTCGTACCAACAATGCAGTGGAAGGATGGCACCATGCACTAAATCGGAGGGCAAATGGTTCGCATCTCATACTGTGGAAAATGATTGAGTTGCTTCAAGCAGAGCAGGGTCTCGTCGAGGCTCACATTGCGCGCGCGGATGCTCACGCTCCTGCGAATAATAGAAACAAGCGCTACAAAGACAACGATGCGCGATTGAAGAGTCTCGTTGCAGCCTACAACCGACAGGATGTGTTACAATATTTGAAGAATGTCGCTGCCAATCTGTCGTTATAAAAATTTGTTGTGGATTATGTGTTATTTATCTTTGTTGTTAGTTACGCCGATTGTATTACGTTAATTGCGCTTTGTTGGATGCGTTGAATTTTGCTTTGTATTAAATTATCATGAGTTATGTATTTATTGTCCTTGTTTTTAGTCACGTTGACTTTTTTAATTTATTTACGCTTTGCTGGTTGCGTCAAACTTCTTGAGAAATGTTGCTGTCAATCTTTCTTTGTATTAAATTATCATGAGTTATGTTTATTGTCTTTGTTTTTAGTCACGTTGACTTTTTTAATTTATTTGCGCTTTGCTGGTTGCGTCAAACTTCTTGAGAAATGTTGCTGTCAATCTTTCTTTGTATTAAATTATCATGAGTTATGTATTTCTTATCTTTTGCTGGGCACGGAAATTTTTTCCGGGGGAGATATTTTCCGGAGGAGATATTTTCTGGAGGAAATTTTTTCCGGGGGAGATATTTTCCGGGGAAGATTTTTTCCGGGGGAGATTTTTTGATCGGGAGATTTTTTCCGGAGAGATTTTTTCCGGGAACTGATTTCCGGGAGATTTTTTCCGGGGAACAAAACGTCGGTTACGCGAGCGTAACATACCCCATGACAAGTCTGTGTATAACTTCAGGTTGAGCAGAGCAAGGAGAGTAATTGAAAATGCTTTTGGCATTTTAGCGGCTCGTTGGAGGATTTTCCGTCACCCTATTATTGCTACAGAAGACAATGTGGAAAGCATCATTGAATGTGCTGTTTGCCTCCACAATTTTATCCGCAAGACAGGCGACAGGAAACTCAACCTATCATATTGCCCCCCTTCTTTTGTGGACCAGGAATTGCCAACTGGCGAACTGGTAGAGGGAGAATGGCATGACATTGTCGCTGGGGAGAATGGAGCCATCATTGATGGTCCACGGATAGGAGCAAGAAATGCAGCAGCACTTGGAGTATTACAACAGAGAGATACACCGAAAAAGTTTGTAAATGGGCCTGGGGCTATGCGCCATCAAGACAATATTGTGAGGATCCGGCAAGGAATTATCCCCCTTCAGTAGCTGTAGATTCCGATAATTTGTCTAGTGTAATTTATTATTATTTTGCGTCATGTTGTTTCTCGCTTTTATTGGTGAAGAGTTGGTTTTGTTGGTATTGGGTTCGCTATCATGATTACTGAATGGACTCACAATTATTCGCTTTCGATATCGCGGATACCTTAATTAATTCGACATACATAGAACGATAATGTCATGCGATCTACGCTTACTACCATGATATTTGAAATAAAATAAATAGAAATACGAAACATAATAAAATGTTTTTATTGAAAGACAAAGGAAACGTTTTTATTTTCAATTAAAATTTATTTTGTAAAACCTCTAACAATACACAATATTTAAATAGAACAATTAATATGTTAAAACACGTAATTAATTCGGTACTTCCGGTACTTTCAAATCTTTAGCCTCCTCTTCACAATCTTGAATGATAGACCTTCTATTCACACCAAGCTGTCAAATAATTTCTGAAATGCACGCTGCTTCACGTTACGGCGATCGTAATTTCTTAAGTTCACGTTACGTTACTTCGCGTCCGTCGCGTCCCGTTACGTTAAATTCATCGTAATCCCGGCATTACCGTTACTTCTTGTAAAAAGTAACTTGTTACAAAACAATTGCTCTAATATTCTTTTGTTTTAACGTGATTTGCCGCTCCTCGACAATACGTGCCCAGCGTCCGACGTGCGTGCATTCTCGCGAATATTTTGATACATTGCAAGAAAATGTATACTGCTCGAGAGTATACCGACATGTTAATTACGTATGGAATGGCTGGAGAAAACGTCCGTGCCGCCGTTCGACTTTACGCGGAACGATTCCCTGGGCGTGAACGACATCCCGGATACAACGTGATTTTGGGATGTGTCCAACGCGCCAGAGAGACAGGATCTCTTTTGCCAAATTGGCGACATGCTGGTGCACCATTGCAACGTCGCGTAATCGACGAAGAGAGAATCCTCCAAGCATTCGAGGATTTCGAGGACAACCCCGAGAACCCCGAGAGACGACCTACCATACGCCGTGTCGCTGGTATGCTTGGTCTCTCCCGAAGCGTCGTACATCGGGTTCTACGTCAGGACGAATTGCACCCGTTTCATTATCAACGGGTGCAGCAACTTATTGCGAGAGATGCAGATCAGCGCGTCTATTATTGTGAAGGTACTTTTATCATCTTTCTTTAATGTTTACGCTGTTTTTAACAAATAATTATTATCGGCGAAATACACAGGGTTCCTCGCGCAATGTCGGCAGAACGCCCTTTTCCCCGACCGCATCCTGTGGACGGACGAAGCGACCTTCACACCAAATGGCGTGTTTAACTCCCGTAATTTTGTATTATGGAGAGGTGAAAATCCGCACGCCATTCGCCAAGGCGCGTTTCAATATCGTTGGTCGATAAATGTTTGGGCAGGAATAAAAGCGAACCGAATTGTAAGTAGTAAGTTTATGAGTTAAGAAAGTCCGTCTTTGTCTCCCTCACAGTTTTTTCAAATTACACTCTATGATTTTCAGATCGGTCCCTACATTCTCCCGCCACGCTTAACCGGGGAACGCGCGGTTTCTGAAAAATGAGTTGCCCGGTCTTCTCGAAGACGTTCCCCTTCGTGAACGGGAAGAGCTCATTTTCCAACACGATGGGGCTCCCGCACATTTTTCGCGACAGGCGCAAAATGTTTTAGACGCGCGATATCCGGACAGGTGGATGGGTCGAGGTGGCCCAATCATTTGGCCGGCGCGGTCGCCGGATCTTAACGTGCTCGACTATTTCGTTTGGAGTTACATCAAAGATTTAGTCGAGCACAGGCGTGGTGGTACAGAAGTTGAGGCACGAGAAGAAATTCTCGCAGCTTTCGGTACCATCACGCCGGAAATGGCGCACCGCGCGACGCGCAATATTACTCGAAGGGCCGAACTCGGTATACGAGAAGGAGGAAGGCACTTCGAACAGTTCTTGCATTAAAATATTTTAATGCAAAGTGGATTAGACCTACTGGGGATACCACTTAAAAAAAAATGCGCCATGCTATCTACCGCAAGGTGGTGTGGAAATGATAGTGCTGTATCATTTTCTTGCCACAGAAAAAACAATTATTTTTTGGCTCGCGATCTTATATCGCGATTGCTATTTATGCACAATTCACACGCAAAAAATATCATTTTAGTGCTAAGAAAACCAATTACTCCATTTCCCTTCTTTTAACGGTTATCTTCACAAAGAATATTTTTTTGATAATAATCTTAAAATACACTCATCACTCTCTTCACTTAAAACAAATAATATTCTGAATTCTAATTGTTTAACTCTTCAATTAGAAATATAAAATTAAAACAAAAATTCGATTAGCTTATTATTTTGACTTTTCTTTGATAAAATTTTATAATGTTCTTTGAAGGAGTATAAATTTTTTTTAGTAGAGACTTTTTCTAAAATTTGTGATGAATACATTTTAAGATTATTGTCAAGAAAATATTCTTTCTTAAAGAACCCCGTTACTTACCAAAAGAAAAAAAGTAATTCCAGAATTACAATTGTGTACATAATAGAACTTCAAGTATTAAAATTACGTACATAAGTAAAATTTGGGAATTACAATTATGTACATAATTTTAATTCCCAAAAATTTTTTATGTCATAACGTAAAATAAATTCAGAATTAATATTTTGTCTAGACATAATTGTAATTCTGCATTTTCAATTATAGCTTAATAATAATTCGATGAATTATAAGTATGTCTAAACATAATAATTTCTTTTCTTTGAGTATCAATTTAATTTGGTAGAATTTTTATGATGGTATTAAATAGTAAAATGGCGTGCCGTATACGCACACGCAAAAAAATATCATTCTAGTACTAAGAAAACCAATTACTCAGTTTTCTCTTCTTTTAAGTAACGATGATCTTTACAAAAAATGTTTTCTTGATAATATTACTTAAAATGAATAATATTCTAAATTCTAATTATTCAGTTCTTCAGTTAAGAATATAAAATTAAAACAAAAATTTAAATAACTAATTATTTTGATAGGAGAAGTCAAGGCTATGAGGATCAGACGCAGATCACAGTGCGTAATATCAGAAATAACTGATTTATTCGTCGTTTTGATACATTACATCGATCCGTACGTTTCGGCTCAGCTTTGAGCCATCTTCAGCGGTAGTTACAAAAGTTAAGTTACACGTTCTCCGTACCGTATGGTGAGTTTACTGATTCAAAGTATCAGAAACATAGACCAATTGATCCATATCTGTAAATTTGTTCAATTAATGTTGAGATATTAAGGGGGGAGACTTGTGTCTTATGAAATTTTTTGCATTTTTTTTGCTTAAAAATTTTATTTACTATCTGAAGAACATATTCCCGAAGTATTAAAGCCAAAACTAAAGGTCCCTGAGAAGTCATCAAAGTAATGAGCTCAGGATGTGCCGCGAGCAGGTAAATAAGCTTGTTTGTTTCCAACGTTCCAACGTGTTTCCTTCGTTCGTAACGTTCATAATCGTTTCTGTGTCGAATTATTTGTAAAAATGAATAATCGCAAGTGTAGAATAGAAACACCAAACTTTTGTCCTAACCAGCCTCGTCGTCGGCGATTTATGGGCAACCAGTTTACGAGTAATTCGAACGCGGAAGTCGAAGAGGAATCAAGCGAGGAAGTTAGCAGCAGATCTGCTAAGAAATTGAAGGCGTCGGCGGATGATATTATTACAAATCTAACTATATGCTATCGAATAATTGAATTCATAAGTGTTTTTTCTACTCTCGCTGATTTACTTGCATGTAAAGTGTGCAGACAAAAAATTACATTTGGACAATCAGGAGGCAAAGGACTTGGTTTCAAAATTTCAGTGATGTGTAGATGTGGAACTGCATTGATTGATTCTGGACCGAGGATACACAGTATTAAAGAACGTAAAGCGGCCCTAGAGGTTTTTAAAAGAGATCCCTCTAGAGACACCTATCGTGAGCTCAGACGTCAAAACAGGGAATGCAGACGCATTCTCTTTAACCAAAAAAGGATAGGCTGGCTCCTTCTGCACTAACTTTAATTCCAAGACTCCCACTTCAGAAATCTGGCGACTGGTTAAGGCTTTCAAAAATAGAGATAACAATGCCTTCGTGGATCACAAGAATCTAGAATTTTCGCAGCAGGCGGCAATAGACAAACTTTGTCCACCCTCCTGTTCACCACCGCCGGCCCCTTCATTGCAAGTTCGACAAATGGAGGATGAAACCACTCCAAACATGCAGTATTGGATGGATCAACCTTTCACTGAGAACGAGCTCAAATCAGCCCTAGCATCCGCCAAAACAACCTCCTCACCAGGCTTGGATCAAGTGAGTTACGCAATCATCAAGGCTCTCCCAGAAAATTATAAGGCCCACCTGCTAAAAATCTTCAACAAGTTTATCGACAAGGGCACCTTCCCAGACAGTTGGAGGGAAGCCCTAGTGGTTCTTATTCCCAAACCTAACTCTAACGGCGTTCGTCCGATTGCATTGTTGTCATGCCTACTTAAAACGCTGGAAAAATGCGTTTACAGCAGATTACGATGGCACCTTGAAGCAAACGACATCCTTTCAGAGACTCAATTCGGCTTCCGTAGTTTCCGGTCATGCAGCGACAGTCTAGCGATACTCTCGAACGTCATACATCTTGCATTCATTAATAATGAATTTACTGTCTGTGTGTTTTTGGACATCGCTGGGGCATTTGATAACGTCAGACCGGAGATACTTGAAGAGGATTTAAGAAGAAACGGTGTCCCTGCAAAAATACGCTGCTTTATAGGCAACTTATTGCGTAACAGAAGGATTTTCTTCTCTCGTGACGGCAACATACAAGGCCCATATAACGTCCACAAGGGTGCTCCACAAGGATCTATATTGAGTCCTCCGCTTTACAATCTCTACGTTAAAGACGTCAAGCGACAGCTGAGTCCGGGGGTGCATTCTTTGGAATATGCAGCAGATGATACGGTCGTCTACATTACCCACAAATCCATCAAAGAAGCATTTCGCCTATTGGAAAAATCTTTAGATACACTGAATCGTTACCTTCGAGACAGGGGTCTTGACCTGGCAAATCTCGCTGTATGATCTTTACGCGAAAAAAAAATTATCAACTCCCCAAGCCCAATATAATAATAAACGGTTCTGCCGTCCCCATGGTAAATGAACACAGATTCCTAGAAGTCAACCTAGATACCAAGATGACGGGCAGGGCCCATATGAAATATCTACTTAATAAGGGCAGAAGAATTTCCAGCATATTAACGGTCGGGATGCAGGTGGGGCGCCCATCCTCAGCTGCTAATTTCTTTGTATCGTGCGGTTTTCAGGGGAGCTATTGAATACGGCTGTGTCGTTTTCAAATATAAGGGCAACAAACAATTATTCCTTGCTATACAGCGCCTACAGTGGAAACTCTTGAGATGTGCTATGGGATATCGTATGTCTACGCCCATAAATGTTATTCTGGATGAAGCAAAGGAGCCTCCGCTAAGTTATCGCTTCACGTACCTTATACATAACTATCTGGTTAAGAGCTTCTCTTATAGTTTTAATCCAGTTATAGAAAGTTTAAAGGATGTACAGTATAACGCATTCGGAGTCACTAAACGCGCTAAGGCATGTCGCATGATCCTTCTTTTCAGATCCTTCTTGGCAGTTCACAGTATACGTGGAGTTATGCACCGCTCAGTAACGTTACCTTTTTATAATTATCCACACTTCTCTTTAATGGAACAGCCGAAATATTTACAATTTTCTCATCCTAATATCAACTCCATTTCTCCACGCGAAGCTAATCTGCATTTTAGAGAATCCTTCGCAGAATATACGATTGACTCGATCACTTTCTACACCGACGGCTCCAAAATTGATTCTTCTCACGCCGTGGGTGCCAGTGTTTATTCGCCGGATTTACCTATAGAAATACGCTGCAAGCTTCCCCCAGATACTTCTAGTTTCTCAGCGGAGGCCTGGGCAATTTATGAGGCTCTCTTCATTATACAGCAACTTCAAATTCCCTCAGCTATCATATTCTCAGATAGTAAAAGCGTTTTGCAAACTATCACCTCTTATAATATCACTAATAAAAACTATATAATTACGCTAATTCGTAATATGTATTATAGGGCCGTTACTTCAGGTTCCAGAATCATGGTAGCATGGATCCCATCGCATAGGTAACGAGAGAGCGGATTCTCTGGCCAAGGAAGCCATCACATATTGGGTAGAAAATCTAATTTTAAGGTTCCATACCCTGATCTCTATCATAGATCCAAAAGTATTCTAGTAAATAAGTACAAAGATTATTTGCAAAACGCGGCATATGACAAAGGAAATTTTTATTATACTCGATATCACTCTGACAGAGCCAAGCCTTGGTATTATCATTTAGCACTCAGTAGAGCACAAATAGCCGTTACTAGTCGTTTACGCAGTGGACATTATAACTTAAATTATAGTCTATATCGTAAGAATATCATTGATTCACCGGGATGTCCTTGTGGGGACCCTTACCAAGATGCAAATCATGTAATTTTTAGATGTAAACTGACCCGTGAAAAAACCCCTCCTCTCTTTAAGTATTTGCGGGAAAAATACCCAACCTATCCTATGGACATATTCTCCATCATCAAAAAACCAACGCCTAAATTATGTCGCTTACTGCTCTCTTTTTTCAATTCCTGCGAACTATACATTTGAATGTTGCGCCTTTCCACCCCCCCCCCCTCATTACGCAATCTTGGCTTGCGCCACCTGCTGAGCCGACATAATGGCTGCGTTCCGTTTGGGCGCTCACGCGCTGTGAGCATCGCTCTATCTTTGTTTGATATTCGATGTGCAACGAAGATAGAATGATGTTTACAGCGCGTGAGCGCCCAAACGGAACGCAGCCATCGTCGAATGGGATAATGGCCGTTACTATCCGATCGGAACTTAAGTGCCAATAAACGGAAGAAGAAGAAGAAGTATAGCAACAGCAACAAAGCTCGCGCGAATTAGCACACCGCTGGGCTATGTAATGCCGCGCGGGACTGTTATCATTTGTCAAACGCACTTTCTCGCGCCACGCGCGCAGAGCGACTCAACGGCGTAAAATGTAAACAATTACCGCGTCTTTCTTTCTTATCATAACCGTCCGCACGCTTCGTCGGTATAAGTGGTATCGCGTGCTTGCTATCGTGAAGCACGTTTTTTGATTGTTATAAAAATACTTAATTATACTTAATACTATTACTGTAATATTGCATAGATCAGGTCAGGCTGTCTCACTTGCACAAATGTCATCGAGGAAACGTAATCGTCGCTATACCAATTGCGTCTCTTAAATCAGTATGCATTCACATAAACGTTGAAAATCAATTTGTTATTGGACAAGTAATTAATTATGTAGAGCTGGAGTAAAGCAGATATTAAGAAAATAAGAGATTTTTGTTATATTCACATTCTTTCGATTGACTTGTATCTATTGACACATAATTGTATATTGACACATAATATAAAATATGATATAAAATATAATTATGAAACATAAAAACGAGTTGCCTACCGTGTTACTATGATTTAAATAAGACATAAAAGGTCTGTATATATTCAGTGATAAGGTGAAATTTTGAAAATTTTACCTTAAATGTTCAAACTTGTCATTGTGACGTAATCCTTTTATAGCGGAATCCGACCTGTTTTTGGCACGGAGATACGTCATTTATCATATATTATTTCAGATGATGAATAAATTTCTCTCTTAATATTTTGGGGAAACGTTTTACTTTATGGGTCAGCAACATATAGACAATTAGGTTCTACAGAGGATACACGGAGGCTTACGGGAATAGAGTGTACGGAGGCTCTATCGTAGTTTTAGAAAAAAGTATTTCGAAGGTTCTACAGAAGGTACACGGAGGCTTACGGAATAGATGCCTACGTCGAATTGTAAGGAGGGTGAACGGAGAGCACACATGAAACGCGTACGGAGAGTCTGCGGAGTGAGCGCGGAACATTAGGACGCCTACGGAGGGTACGTGAAGTCATCGCACAAGACACTGAATTGTAACGAGAGTAAATGGAGGTTCGATCATAGTCAGAGGAAGTTTGAGGAGAGTCCCAGGAGTGGTTTTTTCATAACAAAAGTTGAAAGTAGAGTCCAAATAGGTTATAAGCAGGGTACACAGTACGGCGGCATATGCTCTTTCAAAGGATTTCGAGTGAACGCAGGGTATTCGGAGGATTAAATTTTGACTCGAGTGGGAGGAGCTGCTGTCAATTGAGGTAAGTAAATCCCTAGTACTAGTTCGCCCGAATAAGATACTTTCATACATTTCATACGTTTTTAAACAAAATGTTATGTTATATTTGTAACAAAGACTTTAAGTCTTTATGTTTACTGATTTGTCATTTTAAACGCAGTCATGATTTGAAAACAAATTCAATATTTAGATGTTGTGAATCCAATTGTCTTCAAGTTTTTAAAAATTTAAGTAGCTTTAAAAAGCATATAACGCGTAAACATGTAAATGATAAAGATATTGGTAATAAATTTGAAAGTCAAGATTGTAACTTCGATGATACACAAAATGATATACAAAATA
Source organism: Temnothorax unifasciatus (assembly GCA_030770225.1). Taxonomy (NCBI): domain Eukaryota; kingdom Metazoa; phylum Arthropoda; class Insecta; order Hymenoptera; family Formicidae; genus Temnothorax; species Temnothorax unifasciatus. The sequence continues at coordinate 25,471 of JASTWK010001321.1, forward strand.
ACACGCAATTTGATGCAAGTGCTAGTCATTCTACTGCATCTTTAGTTTCTAATTATCCCGTTTGTATGTCATACGATGATATTAATGAAACGCGAACATCAGAAATAATTGAAATAGAGAATAGTTCAATTCCTGAGTTTCAAATGGAAGAGTCGCTTAAAAAAATGGTTAATTCTGTTACGGAATTTGTACTTACTCTCCACAATAATAATAATTCTTCCAGGAAAGATGTTTTTAAAATACAGGAATACGTGAACAAATGTTTAATTGATTCATTATTGGATATTATGAAATCATTTGTCAATAATAAACTTCAAGCAAACAGTTATGTATACAATGAATTTGATAGTCTGATATCAAATTGTAGAAATCCCTTCAAATTTTTAAATACTGAATATTTATTATATAAATGGTTAAAAAATGAGAATTACATTGAAAATGTACAAGAATTTACAATTGATGACGCAATTAGTAAAATTCATCGAAACGGTAGTTTTATATATGGTGAAAAAGAAATAAAGGGTGCTCTTATGCCCTTGAGATTTCAATTTAGAAAAATATTTGAAAAAGGAGGACTTTTAAAGCGTACATTAGATAATATTGACTTTTTACAAAAGTGTCCAATATTCACAAATTTTGTGCAAGGTGAATTATGGAAACAAAAAACTAAATTATATCCTCATAAAATAGTGATGCCATATTTCTTGTACTTGGGTGAGTTTTAAATTAATAATCCTCTTGGATCTCACTCCAAGGTTCATTCAATTTGTAATGTTTACTATTCTTTTCCGTGTTTTCCGGTGGAAGAATCTAAATTGGAAAATGTATTTTTTGCTGCGATTATAAAATCTACTGATATAAAAAATTATGGGAATGAAAAATGTTTTCAGTCTCTTATAAATGAATTAAAATATTTAGAAATAAATGGTATAGACATTAAAATTGATGAAAACTCAATTTTACGCGTTCATTTTATCTTGGGTTTGGTGCTTGGGGATAACTTAGGATTAAATTCATTTTTAGATTTTAATCAATCGTTTTCGAGTAATTCTTTCTGTCGACTTTGTAAAGTAGAAAACGTGGATTGTAAAAAACTAACCACTAAAAATAAGGAATTGATGTCGGCATGTCGGCCGACTTATAATACTCCTATGCTCGGTAACTCTCCCGCGTCTGATTTGCCTGTTAGGATTGATGAGCACATGTCCTTGATAGTCAGTCAATAGATGCCGATGGATCTGAATTCTTCTCAGACTGATTGGTCGTTTTTGCCAGCGTACTAGTTGGTATGCTCAAAGACAAAGGTTGCGCCTCTTAAGCGGCCATCATTCCGCGACTTGAGTTGATTGCAGCTCTTCTCCTAGCACGATTAATAGCCAGAGTGATAAAGGCTCTTGAATTGGGCCGGCTGGCCCAATACCGGACGTAAACGACGACGACGACGACGGCGACAGCCTCTCTGCCGTGCGTCTTGTGGATAACGTTGAGGCATTGGGAAATTATAAAACGGCGACCGAGCGGCGCCTCGAGCGCGAGTTGCGTGGCGGATGGCGGAAGGGCCTGGCAGGTCCTGTCCGACGACCTGCCGAGAAATTTCTTGCGCAACTATAAAATTTCCACCGTACTAGACAGAGCGGCGTCCAGTCGTTGCTCGAGTACAAGGGTGAAATTTCTGGCCGGTGTATTGGTTTACGTCAACGACGGTCCGGACGATCGGCTCGTCGTGTTGAGAGATCCGACGGGTAGTGTAGAGGGTACCGTTGTTCATCGCGACATTCCGTCAACCTATCCCTACATACTGCAGCGAAACGTGGCGATTCTTTTGCGAGACGTACATCTACTGGAAACGACGTCGCGCGTGGTGACGAATAAATATCACATTTCAGTGTCCCTGACAAACTTGTTGGCCGCATATTCCGACAAGTGCCGAATCGTAGGTACGTCAATGTTGGAACGCCATTTATCGCCGCCGACCATGTTGGACGACCAATTAAATGCAATCGAACATCGTACGCCAATTCCGACATCGTCATGTCACATCTCCGGAGCGCAGGGTATCGCGGACGAAACGCACGGACGTTTGACGTGCACGCACACTTGTCTCACTACCGACCGTGACTTGGCGACTCTGAAAGAGGAGGAGGATTTCCTCGATGTGAAATCCTCCTCCTTCCTTTTCCGGTGGTTCCCGACCCTTCCCATGCTTGTTTCAAGCATTATTGTTTTGTTGGTCCGACTCAGAGGCAACGATTAAGTGGATATCTGCTCACCCATCGCGTTGAAAAGATTTTGTTAGGAATCGAGTGTCAGCCATACAAGAAATCCTGCCCAATAGGTCGTGGCGTTTTGTACCGGGCAAGGAAAATCCCCCTCCCCTCATACTTAAATCGATAATCAATTTACTTTGATGCTAATAAGAGCATCCTATTCAAATTATTATAAAGAATTTATTGCCTTAAAATATCAAAATCGTCTATTTTAAAACTTTTATCTTTCAAGTTGCGCTTTATCATCTTGCTCATTTTATACACAAGTAAAACTTCCCGTAATTCGTTTATTAAAATAAGTAAACGTCGAAGATATCACGGCGACGGTTTCTTTCCTCCGATGTCGCCGCTAGTCCGGAAATTATGGATACAGTATTCTCGCGCGACGGACGAAAAAACGCGAATGGGTTCCCCAAGCGATTGCGATGGTATTACCGCGCATAATAGCATTACAGCGAATCCTGTTTCGTATTTTATCAAATCTTAAGAGAAACGTCTTAATTATTAATCTATTATTAACAATGTAGACATGTAATTAAGATATACAATGGTATATCTTGCGAGCTGAATTATGTAGATATACAATTAATTTGTATATTATTAGTAATATATATTTTTTTCTCTAACATATCTCTGACTCAGGAGCACTTGCAAGCCGATCAATTGCATCTTTTTATCTTATTTCGCGTTTATATATCTTTCAATCTCTTGATATTGTCATATTTCTTCGCTCACTTGGTAATATCGCTTCATCTAAATGGTCTTGCGTGAATAACAGACATTGTTAAAATGTTTCGACAGATAGCGGTGCACCAAGACGACTGGAACTTGCAGAGAATATTGTGGATTGGACGGGAACAACAGCTTCTCACCTACTGCCTTACGACAGTGACATACGGACTACGCTGTGCACCTTTCCTGGCGTTGAGAACAATTGTTAATAGAGGAAGGTCATCGTTTTCCTAAAGCGATCATTCCTATGAAGAAGGGCAGATTCGTTGACAACATTTACGGAGGATCTGATACAACATCAGAAGCTAGAGATATTATACAGCAAGTGACTGGGCTTTGCGAAGCAGGAGGATTTTCCTTGTACCAATGGAGTAGCAACTATCCTGAACTTCTTCCTAAATCAGACAAAGGGGAACCTACCGACGTAGAAATTGAGCCTACCTTTTGCAAGCTCCTGGGTCTCGTTTGGCGACCAATTTCTGATACTTTGCATTTTTCTTCCACAGTTCCAGGCATCGTCACCTACACGAAGAGAGCAATTGCCTCGGACATAGCTAAGCTGTAAGACACTTTAGGACTGATTTTGCCTATTCTGATCAGAGCGAAAATCATTTTACAGGAGTTATGGTTGTTGAAGACTGGATGGGACGAACTGATTCCCGTCAATTTACAAGAGAGATGGACTGCATTTCGACAACAACTATTACAACTCGAACCTCTTTCTATACCGAGATGGCTTGGTATTCTCCGTTGCGATACTTCGAGGATTGAGATTCATGGATTTTCGGACGCATCTCAACTAGCCATGGCGGCGGTGGTGTATATAAGAATTCCTAATAGCGACAACGTGTTCTTCGTACGGTTGGTGTGCTCAAAGACAAAGGTTGCGCCTCTTAAGCGGCTCACCATTCCGCGACTTGAGCTGATTGCAGCTCTTCTCCTAGCGCGATTAATAGCCAGAGTGATAAAGGCTCTTGAATTGTTTCAAGCATTATTGTTTTGTTGGTCCAACTCAGAGGCAACGATTAAGTGGATATCTGCTCACCCATCGCGCTGGAAAGATTTTGTTAGAAATCAAGTGTCAGCCATACAAGAAATCCTGCCCAATGGGTCGTGGCGTTTCGTACCGGGCAAGGAAAATTCCGCTGATCTTGCAACCCGAGGTTTAACAGCTGATCGATTGCTCCATAATGACCTTTGGTGGAAGGGGCCGAAATGGCTATCTGAATCTCAAGCTTCTTGGCCTTCCAAGGAATACCGAACGACGTTAGACACAGATTTGGAGGAACGTCCTGGATATGTCATGGTTGCTGCCATAAGTCGTCTTCCATGCTGGGAGCTATTACGCAAGTATTCCTCGCTTACAAAATTACTGCGTGTCACTGCTACGTGTCGTCGATTCGTAAACTGTTTGCGTAAAGTACCGCAGTCTTCTTCTTCTAATTATCCGTTAACTCCAACTGAGATACAGCAAAGCCGTGATTTATGGGTGCGAATTGTACAACGAGCATGGTTCCACGAGGAGATACGACTTTTAGTAAAGGGAGATCAGTTGCCAAAGTCAAACTCCTTGATTCGACTCACTCCGTTTATCGACAGGGACGGCCTGCTTCGAGTAGGTGGTCGTCTACATTTTGCCCAGATTGACATAGAAGCCAAGCACCCGCTTATTCTACCTAGAAAGTCACTATTGACCACGCTCGTCATTGAAGATGCTCACCGAAGATCACTTCACGGAGGCACCCAGGTCACTTTGAGTCTTCTGCGTGAGACCTTTTGAATTATTGGCGGAAAGGCGCCAGTTCGATCCCACATATTAAGATGCGGACGTTGTGCACGCTACCGCGGCATTCGAGCAAAACAGCTGATGGGACAGCTACCCTCCGCTAGAGTGACCCCAGCGCGGCCCTTCTCTCATTCGGGCCTCGACTATGCCAGACCCGTGACGTTGAAGACATGGAGAGGGCGGGGGGCACGGAACTACAAAGGCTACTTGGCGATATTCATCTGTCTCGCAACATCTGCTATACACATCGAAGTGGTTACGGATTATACCACAGAGGCTTTTATAGCTGCATACAAACGCTTCAGCGGAAGACGAAGCATATGCTCCATCCTATGGAGTGATTGTGGTACGAATTTTGTGGGAGCCGACGCAGAGTTGAAACGTCTATTTCAGCAATCATCTCTAGAACTTGGTGACATTGCTTCCCTTCTGGCCAACGACGGTACCGAGTGGAGATACAACCCTCCATCAGCTCCACATTTCGGTGGAAAGTGGGAAGCGGCGGTAAAATCAGTAAAATTTCATCTCAAACGAGTCCTGGGGGAAAAAGTCATTACCTACGAGGAGATGACCACTATCACCGTACAGATTGAGGCTGTGTTAAATTCACGCCCACTTTGTCCGCTCACCGACGATGCTAACAACTATGCCGTACTGACTCCAGGGCATTTCCTGACGGGACACGCACCGACTGTAATACCGGAGCCTAATCTGGCTACTGAGCCTATGTCACGACTCACTCGTTGGCAGCTACTTCGCCAAGCCGTGGAACACTTCTGGAAGAGGTGGTCCTCGGAGTGTTTACAACGATACTTGGCCATCTCTAAGTGGCACCAGTAACGAAATTAAAGAGGGTTCTCTAGTTTTGATTACAGATGAGCGCTATCCACCTGGTAAATGGCCTCTTGCCAGGGTCATCGAATTACACCCAGGACCAGATGGACTGACTAGGGTTGTCACCCTACGAACTGCAACGTCCACCTACAAACGACCTATCGCCAAGCTATGCGTCTTACCTACGGACCCTGATCCCACGTATTCGACAACACTCTTGTCGAAGGCGGGGGGTGATGTTTCGGAAAGGAGACGGAGATTCATCCGGCTCTCCTAGATATTTACAATGCTCGCCACGTTTCTTAAGATCGGTTGAATATATACGCCTTGAGAAAGGCCATGGCCGCCTCGTCTATTTACGCTGAGTGAATCCTGGACTTCCGCGGTGATCGTGAGGGGCTGCTTATGTATCGGCGTTAAGCCGCCAGAACGTAGCGAGCATTATAAATATCTAGGAAAGCCGGATGAATCTCCGTCTCCTTACCTGTATTTGTATCGGCGTCGTAAAGTAATGGCACGTGGAAAGATTGCCGCTCGTCGGGCACTGCCAGAATGGCGGAAGAATACCGCCGCCGCGTGAACTCTAATCACTGTAGCTGCCCGCTTTGTGTACGCTCGGTACTTGGCAATAGAACAATGTCCTCAACTGGTCCTCACTGTAGCTGCCCTTCTAATGTACGCTAAGGTACTTGGCAATGGCAATAATGCCCTCGGTAATTATACGCCACATACGACAGAAGCGTGTCGTACGCACAACGTCTCACCAACGACAGCACACACACGCGAGGCGCGCGCTAGAAGCCTTCTTCTTCTTCTTCTTTTGTTATGGCCTTCGAGCTGTACAGCTCCACGCGCTAGAAACCGTGTCGCTGCTCGCTCCCCGCGACAACGACGCCGCCGCGGAGATCTCTTAGTCGATATGTTACCGTCGCTCATCCTCAATATCGATAACATCGACCCTTCCCGAAACACGAACAATTACAAATTACGATAATGACTTAAAGATAAATAATTCACAACGCACTGGAATTAAAAATAATTCTTTATTAAATGATATTCCATCATTTCATGTAGTTGAAAACTATTATGTGGATAATATTTTTAATCATGCATGATATTTTTGAGGGAGTTTGCCACTACAATGTATGTCATGCAATTACTTATTTCACAATAAAAATAAAATATTTTGATCTAAAAATTTTTAATTCAAGAAAACAAAATTTTGAATATGGACCAAAAGAAATTGGAAATATTTCGAGTGAAATCACATCATCACATTTAGAAAAAAAAACATTTTCTTCATACCTCGGTCGAAAGTACGTACTTTCGTCCCTAATAGCAGGGACGAAAGTTTAACATTTACTCCCTGTGAGAAGTACACGCGCGCCCTCTATAACCTTAAACCTTAACGCCCTTTAACCTTAAAAATAGTCATCAATATTGTTCTGTCGTCAGTTAATTTAATATTAAAATATTATTAAAGTCAATTCAATAATCTAGCAAAAATGAACAATATGTCATCTGATGAATCCGTAGACGAGGAAGAAGTTATACGAAATTTCGATGCAGAAGCGCGATTGATAATAAATACAGAAACGTTGCCAAAGAAGTCTGTTGATCGATACAATCTTGTTTACGACACGTATAAAAAGTGGCAGATAGAACACAAAACTTCACTGTCAAACTGTGAAGAAAATAATTTGATTGTGTATTTTAAGGACCTATCTAAAAAATTAAAGCCGTCAACTTTATGATTACATTTTTGATAGAATGGAATTAATTTATTTTTACAAAATATGACAAGACTTGACTCTTCGAATGTATTTGATGCCTGCCCCCACGACCAGCAGCACTCGCTTCGCTCGTGCCGCAAATGTCGGGGGCAGGCATCAAAAACATGCTTATTAACATTTAAAGTTAAAAAAAGTAAAATTAATAACGTACTTTCGACCGGCTATGAAGAAAAATCGTATACACTACGCGGGCCAAAAGTTGAAATCTCGGTCCTGCTCGTCATGATGCCCTCGGCTTCGCCTCGGGGCATCATGACGCGCAGGGCCGAAAATTCAACTTTCGGCCCTTGTAGTGTAATATACTATTAAGAATGTCAGCTACAGAGATGATGACATTCATTATGCATTTTCCTCTTATGGTTGGAGACTTAGTTCCATCTGATGATGAAGTCTGGAATTTTCTAATTAATTTTATTCAAATTATTGATATTATACTTTGCTTTCAAATTGACGAAGTGAACATTCTTTTATTAGAAAACAAAATTAAAAAACATAATAGTGATTACATTAAACTATTTAATGATACGTTGAAGCCCAAGTTTCATAATTTAACTCATTATCTAACAATTATTCATCAATCTGGACCTTTAAGGAAATTCTGGTGTTTTAAATATGAGGCAAAGCATCGGCAATTTAAAGTGTACTCCCATTGTATCACTTCTCGAAAAAACATTTGTCTTACATTAAGTAAAAAATATAAATTACAATTTGCATATAAATTAATAAAAATTGAAAATCTAGCAAGTAAAACTTTTAAGTTCGATGATAAGTACGAAATATCGAGTAATTATTATTCTATTATTATTAAAAAATTAAATAATGTTAATGAAGGAGATTTCAAATTGTATTCTCGTATAGAGTATAAAGGCGTTGAGTATAACAATACAAACAACTATATAGCAACTTTTGGAAGTTATGTTGAAATATATTTGATATTAGACATTATTTTATTTCGAAACAATAAAGTTTTATTTTTTTGTCAAAAGTTGCAAAGATTGCAATATAGGCAACATTTTTTAGTGTATGAAATTGATGAAACGATCTTAGGACAATTTTCTATAATATCTCCGAATGATATAATTGGACCTCCAGTTACTTTAATAAAAACTGCTAAAGGCAAATCAATGATACGAATAAAAAAATATTATAAATCTATTGCTTGAAAAATTACACCTACTTCTATATAAGAACAAAAAGTTGTAAATTAAGTAATAAATTGACAATATTTTATGTGATTTCTGTACAATTTCTGTTTCGCACAAATCGTTATTTAGTATTTTTTGTCAACATTTTTTTTTTCTAAATTTTATTCTAAATTTTGTACTAAAAATGTCGGATATCTCTAAAATGTCGGATTATACAAGGTGGCCCATTTTAAAAGAGGCAGGCAAATATCTCGAAAAATATGAAACATACGGAAAAACGTTTCGAACAAAAGTTGTTTGGCTCGAAGGGGGACATAAGATGATGCCAGTGGTTTAACCTTGGATGGTCGTTTAAAGCTCACGTGAACGACACCTTTAATTTCTTAAGGGGCCTACCTAGAGGCCCGAAAAATAGGTCAAAATTCAGAAATTTTTTTTTCAGAAACGATTAGTGGGAATGAAACGATTCTTTTTTGTACTTAAAGATACATGTTTTGAAAGCTTCTAAAAAAATTTTTATTAAAAAATATTTAAAAACAAAAAAGTTATGGCCGCCAGCAGATGATGAGTTTTTTTTCGACACGTTCGGTGGTGGACACTGTCCAGTTGAAACGGTCGATCTGAAATAAAAAAACCAAAGGGGTTATTCAAGTTAACAATAAAGACGAGTCGTTGACGATCGCCGATTTTTAAAATCGATTTTTTAAACAAAATGGCAACGAATTGAAACTCAGGTATGGAAAATCTGAGTTTCAATTCGTTGCCATTTTGTTTAAAAAATCGATTTTAAAAATCGGCGATCGTCAACGACTCATCTTTATTGTTAACTCGAATAACCCCTTTGGTTTTTTTATTTCAGATCGACCGTTTCAACTGGACAATGTCCACCGCCGAAAAAAACATCATCATCTGGCAGCGGCCATAACTTTTTTGTTTTTAAACATTTTTTAATAAAAATTTTTTTTGAAGCTCTCAAAACATGTATCTTTAAGTACAAAAAAAATTTGTTCCATTCCCACTAATCGTTTCTGAAAAAAAATTTCTGAATTTCGACCTATTTTTCGGGCCTCTAGGTAGATGTGGCCCCTTAAATGGAAACCCCTATTTTTTAATGCATATTCTTGTAGCTAATCTCGAGAGCTTTTCAAAACACTATAATAAAGAATTTTTTTATTAAGAACTTTTGGAATTATAAAGCTTTAAAGTTCTAGTATTTTGACATAAAATACAAAATATCTTGTAAAACATTGAGTTTTCGGTAATGTTATTTTAATACTTTTATGCATAGAATGAGACGAATCAATTGGCATGAAAAAAAAGACATAGTTGTTTTTAAGAAAAAGTATGCAGATGCGTGTTGCAAATTACATATTTTTTCTTAAAGGAACCATGTTTTTTTCTCATACCAATTGATTCGTCTCATTCTATGCATAAAAGTATTAAGGTAATATTACCGAAAACTTAATGTTTTATAAGATATTTTGTATTTTATGTCAAAATACTAGAACTTTCAAGCCTCATAATTCCAAAAGTTCTTAACGAAAAAATACTTCATTATAATGTTTTGAAAAACTCTCGAGATTAGCTACAAGAATATGCATTAAAAAATAGGGGTTTCCATTTAAGAAATTAAAGATGTCGTTCACGTGAGCTTTAAACGACCATTCAAAGTCAAACCAATGACACCATCTTATGTCCCCCTTTGAACCAAACAACTATTGTCTGAAACGTTTTTCCGTATGTTTCGAGATATTTGCCTGCCTCTTTTAAAATGGGCCAGCCTGTATAATCCGACATTTTAGAGATATCCGACATTTTTAGTACAAAATTTAGAATAAAATTTAGAAAGAAAAAATGTTGACAGAAAATACTAAATAACGATTTGTGCGAAACAGAAATTGTACAGAAATCACATAAAATATTGTCAATTCATTACTTAATTTACAACTTTTTGTTCTTATATAGAAGTAGGTGTAATATTTTAAGCAATAGATTTATAATATTTTTTTATCCGTATCATTGATTTGCGTATTTTCCGTATGTTTCATATTTTTCGAGATATTTGCCTGCCTCTTTTAAAATGGGCCACCCTGAATATGGTGGTGACGCAAAACAGAAATTAATGTCATAGCAATGTCAATGTCATTATTTATATTTTTTAGGTGCATTTATATCGGTATTTTCGATAATATATTTATATTTTTAGTAATATTACAATATTATACAATATTACAATATTATACGGTCAAATTATATCCCGCAGCCAAACGTCGCTCTGTGACTGTCTATATAGATAATGGATGATAAAGAAGTTATCCTTAAATCTAGCTGTCAATACTACACAAGAAGGAATGGAAACCCATATAATAATTCATTGATACCTCAAGGCGTCGAAAATGTAAATCCTACCGCTCCTTTGAGTGAAAATATTTATCAGTATGATTTACCTCCAGTTTTCGAAAATTTTTCTTCAAAATTGACAGCTACGACAGCAAATTCACAAATTCATCAAAATCAGAATGAAAATTTGCAACATTCTCACAATGAAACTGCCCAACTAATGCTCGAAAACTTAAGTTCTTCAAACGAATTGATTGCACCACAAGATTCATTTCGACTATTAGAGGATAATAGAGACAGAGAGGAATGAAGATTGCTACTTCGAAGTTGGAATCAAGAAGAATTAGTGGATCATTTTCTATCTACACCTATTTTCTTATGTACACCTATGTTTCAGTATAAAATATACTTTTTTTTTAGGGGAGAATATTGTAATAAATATACTTTTTTTTTAGGGGAGAATGTTGTAATAAATATACTTAAAATCATAAAGCAGCATCATATTGAAAAACTTTTGAAATCATTCGATCTTGGCACTCAAATTTTATTCGAAAATAACTTGGAAAAGTGGAGAAATTCTTTAAACCTTCCGCATGAAATACCAAATATAAATTTTTCCAACTTAAGCGGCCCATCATCCCCATCTCTATCAACTGAATCTGATGTGCAGATGCCTTCGACATCGAGATCTCGTTTTTTACCTTATAGAAGATCGTCAACTCCATCAGACGAAATTACTATGATAACATTATCAACTATTTTAAATGAAACCCCAAAGGGCATTATGTTGGTAGAATACTACAAAAAATATAAAAAATTTGATGATAAACAAAGATCATTATTGATCAATACTTGTGCGAATTTTTTTAAAGAAAATAATATTAAGATGTCGATGGCAGACAGTTATAGACTTGAAAGATAAATATTAGAAAGATTTCCTACTGAAAAATTAGTAAGTTTATTTGAAATTTAGAATACGAAGATAATATTTATAATATTTATGTAACAAAATTATTAACTTGACTCCATCCAGTTATACATTTGATTTAAACATTTTTATTTATTTAAAATAAAGAAATAATACATTAATCGCATTACGTTATAGCAACGACAGTTTATTTACTTCATTTAATTTTTGTATTTAAAGTAGATATACAATAAAATCAGAAAAAATAAAATAAAATAATTCATAATAATTCATAACTAAAAATAAAACAAAATTTTAAATCCTAAAAATGTAGAAAATTACTTGCATAAAGACCAAGAAATATTGTATTGCGATCATAAATTGTAAAATCTTGTAAACTGTATTATTCCAAGAGCTGACGACACTTTTGGCCAAGTGATTTTATAAATCACGATTTTCCGTTATAACCTGCGTGGACGACTCTCCTTCGATAATCCGAACACCTGGCTGGCCGTACTTGGGGGGTTTAGAAATACGCAGGTGAGAAAAAAAACGGATTTTCAAGTCATAGTATAAGTCTTAATTTTTATCGGATATTGATAATTGATCACTCAGGAACATGCAAATAAATTGCCAGTTCGATTGCTCGGGGGGAATTAGTCGCCAGGCTTAATTAAAAATAATTAAAAATAATTATTTTCAAGTCATACTATAAAAGCTGGGTTTTTTTTACTAACAAGTATAGTGCTAACACATACCACCCAAAAAAAGCCAAGTGAAAATTTTGGTGGCAACATCTCTAAAAAAATTATTGAAAATGCACAAAGCCGGCGGAGGGGTCTGACGGTTATATCCGGCTATTAAGATATTAACCACTATAACTTTAACTTCGCTATTCTCTTATTATTACTCTTATTATTTCTCTTATTATCAGCAAAGCCATTTTTTTATTTTCACACACTATTTATTATTTATCAATCTTTTCATAAATTGATACGATAATGATAGTTAAAATACACGTTTTTAAAAACTCATGGACGTTAAAAACAATTGAGGCCATCATCAGACCCCTCCGCCGCGTGCCGGCTTCGTGCATTTTCAATAATTTTTTTAGAGATGTTGCCACCAAAATTTTCACTTGGCTTTTTCTGGGTGGTATGTGTTAGCACTATACTTGTTAGTAAAAAAAACCCAGCTTTTATAGTATGACTTGAAAATAATTATTTTTTATTATTTTTAATTAAGCCTGGCGACTAATTCCCCCCGAGCAATCGAACTGGCAATTTATTTGCATGTTCCTGAGTGATCAATTATCAATATCCGATAAAAATTAAGACTTATACTATGACTTGAAAAATCCGTTTTTTTTCTCACCTTCGTACTTCTAAAACCCCCCAAGTACGGCCAGCCAGGTGTTCGGATTATCGAAGGAGAGTCGTCCACGCAGGTTATAACGGAAAATCGTGATTTACAAAATCACTTGGGCAAAAGTGTCGTCAGCTCTCCGCCTATAAACTGTATTATTTATTAAGAGACTGATACTTTTTATAATTTTACTTTACCAAATTTTTTTTACGATTGTAATGTATTAGTTTTTTATTACTTTGTGTAAATAATTT
>JASTWK010001322.1:0-17500 GCA_030770225.1 Temnothorax unifasciatus
ATGTCTTCCGGGGCGAAGCCCGGGTAACCAGCTAGTATCTATATATATAAGTACCGTCTTCTGTCTGTAGGATCGCGAATTACTCATTCGTTAATGGACTAAATTTTAAAGTGGTCTATATGAAATAGGGGTAGAATTTTCCGGGGAGTGCTATTAAGTGTATAATTTTTTATTAGTAAGAGAAAGGCCAATAATCGAGCAATAATGGATGTTAATTTATATAATTATTGATCACATATATAATATGTAAATAACGGAACGTTTCGACTTCACTGAGTCTTCTTCAGCCGTAGAATAATCGCAATGTAATTCCTAACTATCCATATAAAATTCTTAACCTACAGAGCCACATCACCGTTCGAAGGCTTGACAAATACATACAGGGATACTGTCGTTGCATCTATGAAGTCAAAGGTAAAAACGGAGGTCGTCAGCGAGCAAATTGACATAATTGATTCCTCGTTCGGAGGCAAGAATAAATCGGGTCCGGTCCATAAGATTGTTGCTTCGTTTTTTAGTCATGGTTGTGTAGTCAAGGTGTAAAAAATAGTTGTCTGAAAAAAGTTATATGTGATTAAAATGTCACTAATCTAAGATCTATTAAGACATATATTTGTCAAAATATCTTTCAAAGTGCGATGTAATGCTCTGGCTCGTGTTACTAATGTCAAATGACTGCGCAGATTGTCAGAACGGACAGAGTATAAAAACAAATAACCTCTTGTACTCGGCCCGTAATGAGGCGCGACAGCTGATCGCAACAGGCGCCTTATTGCTTGTCTCCGTGAGCCGATTATCTTCGTATCAACGCGATAAAAAATTCTCGATATACCATGCCATTATCTTTATAAGTGAACGAATGCATGCTAATGGATTACAGCGGACGGTGAATCGCGGCCGCGACTGTAAGTTGCGCCGCTTTTTTTAAATACTTGTATACACGATATAGCTCCAAGGAGGTGTCTACACAGTTGTTTCAAAAAGTTGAGATACTATTGCAACAGCATATATTCTTGAAACCAAGTCAAGTCAAAAAGTCTTTTACCACTTTTCCCTTTGACAAATTAACAATTATCGAGATATCGTAAGCTAAATATTAAAAAAGTTATCAAGTTTTCCTTAAATATCTCAAAAAGTATTAGGCAAATAAAAAAATGTTTCTAACAAAAGTTGTTCAAAATACAATAAAAAGTAGATGTTTTTATATAAAAAAAATAAAATTAACCTTAACCTGACTTTGGCAACGCCATTTATGGTCAACCTAATACTGCCATTAAATTCGTCTTTTTAAACTTTATAACTTTTGTCTAAAACATTTCTCTCTATTTTACTTTATTTTTTAGATATTTAGGCGTCTCAATTTAAATGTCCCATCCTGTAGAATATATGAAGTCCCTCGGTCAGAAAATTGTTATTTTTAAATGTTATATATTTTTTAAGTGTGCCACTTTATTATAAGAGTGGCCTCTACGATGCAACTGATACAAAAGTTGTGTCGTTCTATGATTTGTATAACTCGGCGCAACTTAGCGCGAGACACTGCCATGTCTTTTGATGTACCGTTCTTATACCATTTTTCGTCAAAGTTTAAATACGAAAAACAGATCCTATCGGATTCTATCTATCGGATAATCGGAATTTTTCCGAAAACAAAGCTTCCTCTATGAAGAAGCAATATAATACACACGTGTGTGTTTGTACCTAGGTAGCAAGATGACGTCATTAAGACGGAATTAATACGTCATTTGACGTCATTCTGCTATGATTATATATCTTCTTCTTCTTAGTCACTCGTACACTTACAAGGGAACTACCACAACTAGTCTTCTCGTACACTCTTGACAGAGTGGTCGTGGTTATGAACTTCTTATATTGATTCCGCCGAGGTTCTTGCAATTTGCCTCCATCTGTCTCTATTTGTGGCACTGCGGGAACATTCTGTGATGGAGCATTTTGTTGCCGATTTTATGAGATCAGTCCATCTAGTCGGGGATCGGCCGCGTGGGCGTTTGCCTTCCACTCGGCCCTGTACTACCAGGCGCTGCATGGACTCTTCATTACGTGTGATGTGTCCGAAGTAATTCAAGACCCGCAGCCGAACTGTCGACGAGAGCCTATGTCGTATGTCAAGCTCCTTTAATATGGAGACGTTGGTACGTCGTTCGGTCCATCTTATCCCCAGGAGGCGTCGCCAGCACCACATTTCTAAAGCGTCTATTTTTCTGTGGTCTTGTCGTCGAATCGTCCATGTTTCAGCTCCGTACAGGAAGATGGGGAAGACAAGACACTTCATTAGGCGGACCTTTGTGTTTTTGGTTATCTTTTGGTCTTTTCCAGATTTTTGTAAGTTTGTCAACTGCCGACCTGGCCATGGCACAACGCCTTTTAATCTCTTCCTCGCATCCTCCTTTGTTAGTGATCGTGGAGCCAAGGTAGGTATAGCTGTGTACAACTTCACAATTGGCTATACTTCTAACATCAGGTCTGTTATCAGTCATCCGATCTACGATCATCATCTTGGTTTTTTCTCTGTTGATCGCGAGACCAAAGTTGAGGCTTATTCTTTCCAGGAGTTGAAGGAGGTTTAATATGTCTTCCTCAGTTGATGCCAGAAGAGTGGTATCGTCAGCATATCGCAAGTTAGATATCAGCCGTCCACCCACGGATACACCTTTATTCCATTCATCTAGGGCAATTTGCATGATATATTCCGTATAAATATTGAATAGTAAAGGTGAGAGGATGCATCCCTGCCGAACTCCAGCACGAATTTCGAAGTCTTCGGAATCGATTCCATCTATCCGGACTGCCGCTGTACTCCCTACATACAGTTTCTTTATGAGGTATACCAGGTGATATGGCACGCCCATTTCTGTGAGAACTTCCCACAATTTGTTCCATTTTACAGTGTCGAAAGCTTTCCGAAAGTCAACGAAGCATATGTATAGCTGGTTGTTGAATTCTCTGGCCTTCTCTATAATTTGCCTTAGTATATGCATTTGCTCTCGCGTTCCTCTTCCCTTTACGAAGCCAGCTTGGGTGCAATTTCTCGATTCAGGTATGCTTGTAGCCTAGTATTCAGAATGTGTAGTAGTACTTTGCTGGCATGGGATATGAGGGCAATCGTTCTGTAGTTATTACATTTCGTGGTTGGACTCTTTTTATGTAATGGGATGAACAAGGAGTGAGACCAGTTTTTAGGCCATTCACCGGTATCCCATATCCGAGAGCAGATGATGTGCAAAATTTCCACTCCAAATTCTCCCATATCCCTGATTACTTCGATGGGTATTTCGTCCGTTCCTACTGCCTTGTCTTGCTTTAGGTGTTTAATTGCAGCTCGTATTTCGTCTCTCAAAATACCGGGTTCCCGTTCAGAGTCTGCAGTAATTGAGATGTGATCGGATGCATCGTAAGTATCAACAAATAGAGTCACGCAATACTTCCGCCAGACCTCCACAATTTCCTTAATCTCTGTAACGCAGTTACCTGCAGAGTTCTCTATGGCCCAGTTCTTTGGCTTGAATTGCCTAGTGATGGTTCTAATCTTCATGTATAGGTCCTTGGTTTCAAACCTTTGGGCGTTGTACTCTAATTCTTCACAGATGTTTTGTAAGGCTAGGTTCTTATCTTTACGACAAGCAGCCTGTATTTTGGAGCTAAGAGAATTGAGTTCTCGTGCATCAGCACCTTTCATTTTCAACTTGCGGCGTTGTTCCACCAATTCCCAGGTGCTGTCGGACATCCAGTGTTTATGCTTGGTTGCAGTTATCTTGGGCTGAGATTTCGACACGGAGTCTTTTATAAACTTTTTGGCCGATTGCCATATGTAATCCGGGTTTTTATCTTCGGTCTCCTTTAACCATCTTGGTGTTTCATTCTGCAGTACCTCGATGAATGAATCTTTGTCTGTTATTTTCATTCATTTGTTTGTGTTCTTGTTTATGGGTTTACGTAGCTTTAGTTTAAGATTGCATACTAAGAGTTCATGGTCAGAGAGGCAATCGGCACCCGGTAGTGTGTGTGTGTTAGATATTGAACTCCTCCATCTCTCCCTTATCATGATGTAATCGATTTGGTTTCGATGTTTTCCGTCTGGGGATGTCCAGGTGTATAGTCTTCTAGGGTGTTGTTTGAATATTGTGTTCATAATGGTCATACTGTTCTCGGTAGCAAACTGTAGAAGACGGTCACCTCTATCGTTCCTAGTGCCCAATCCATAATTTCCAATTATGTTGCGCAGACTCATGTCCATGCTGGTATCCCCTATTTTCGCATTAAAGTCACCGAGTACGATTAGAAGTTCTTTCTTAGGGATCTTGTTTATGGATGTTTCTAGTTGATTGTAGAAACGTTCCACAACTTCGTCTTCTGCGGTGCTTGTGGGAGCGTAGGCTTGTATGATGTTGAGTGGAGTCGGAGATGCACTGAGTTTGATGGATATTAATCTTTCGTTAATCGGATTATAGCCTATGACAGATTTGTTCCATTGTTTTGGTATAGCTATGGCCACTCCAGCAAATCTGTTGGCTTCATTTCCCGAGAAGTAGAAGGTATGTTTCTCAGTGTCGAAATGGCCGTTCCCCTTCCAGTGGGTTTCGCTTATACCCGTAATTGTAGTGTTACATCGTTCAAGCTCTCTTTCCAGTATGTCGAGTTTACCATCCTGGTGGAGTCCCCGCACGTTCCATGTGCCTACGCGGATCTTCTTGCGTAGTTGTATGTTCCTTCCAGTAGCATAGTTTCCACGGGGTGCCTGGTCGCCTGCACTCCCTTGGCCGGTAGCCCATTTTACACCCTGATTCCCGGACAGACCAGGGCGCCGGTCGCTACGCGGATCGCCAGGCAATCTCATATCCTTTGTGTGTGTCATTCATAACTCTCGTGGTGGAATAGTGTGGTGGTTTCCCGTTGCCTTCCACACCACTGTACAGAAGCCGTTCTATTGGATGCCATAGCGCCTTCTGCTATCTGGTTCACAGCCAGCACTCCGTCCGTGGCCAGTCCTGGATAGCCAGCTGCCACTACCCTAGTTTTTGGTCTACCCCGAGTATTTCATTTCCTCGGTACCACCCATATCTGGGAGGCTTTCCCCATTCCGCCACCTGGGGAGGTACTCGATGGAGGACTAGCAACCTCACACGGTATCGCCGAAACCTCCTCTTCCTCCACACGTCCCCCTGGAAAAGCGGTGATTGTGGAGGGTGAGTTCCCCATTGGGGGGGAGGTTCGACTTAGTGAGGTGTCCCGAAAATTTTGGGGACACGTGCACCCGGTAGTCACCGCCGCCCTCCACCAGATCCCCGCCCCAGACCCCGAGAAAAAACCCCCGCAGGATTTGTGATACCTGCCTGGGATCGAACTCGGATCTCTAGAACGTGAATCCACAGTCTAGCATTGGCGACTACAACTCACACATGATTATATATAATTACCTTATCTTATCTTATACCTTATCTTATATATATAAATTCTTTTTTGTAAATGTAATAGATCACTTAAAGCGCGACTCTTTTTTGATAAGGTAACATAATTTTGTGATGTGTATCACTTCGGTTATAATTTTTTGGAAATAAAAATACTAGTGCTTAGATTTTTTCGAAATTTTTCGAGATACAAAGATTACGTCTACCACTTGTTACTTAGGTTTTTTCGAGGTATAATACTACCACTTTCTTTTTTTTTCGAGGTAACAACATATACACTACTATGCGTGTACTTGGCGCCTTTTTTTACCTTTTTTTTAAGAAAGGTAATTTTGTACGGATATCACGCCTTTTTGTAGTATTACGCATTTTATAAACAGTATGTACAGGGTAAAGCTATTTGGAGGTATAATACTACTACTTTGTTTTTTTCGAGGTAACAACATAATACATATACACTACTATGCATGTACTTGGCGCCTTTTTTTACCTTTTTTTTTAAAAGGTAATTTTGTACAGATATCACGCCTTTTTGTAGTGTTACGCATCTTAATCTGAAGTTTTTAATAATATCTTACAAACAGTATGTACAGATTGTAAAGCTCTATAAGCCGTATATATTTTGCGATACAAGACATAATCGTAATCTAGCTTGAATAATGCTAATAATATAAACACATTAAGTACCACTTGGATTTTATTAATTTAAAATTAATAATACTACTACTTAGTTTTTCCGAGGTAACCATGCGTGTACTTGGCGCCTTTTTTTACCTTTTTGAAAAATAAAATTTACCTCTTTCTTACCTTTGTTTTCTTAATTTCGTTTAAATTTAAGACGTAGTATCATCCTTGATATCTATGTTTCTTTACATAAACTCGATTTTTACGCACAAATCTTTGTTAATACAACGATTTAACTTTATAACTTATCTTCTAATATAAGAAATCAATAGTATTTGTAGCTTTTTAATGAACCGCAATTTTCAACACGTGGCTTCTCTCGGAAATTTTGCTCTTATAATATTCCGCTACGTGCCCTACGAGCGGAGATATTGCGACGCAAAGTCCAAATGTGAAATTTTTTTTATTAAGATACGTCGTCTACTCATCACTCATGCCATGCTATCACTTCATTGGCTGGAATCGTGTCCTTTTCACTTTTTCGACACTGGCGGTGCTGCTAGAATCGCCAGTTTCGATGTATACGTGTGTGTGTACTGCGCGCAGTGCAGACAGTGCGTTTAGCGCGCTGTCACCAGCTGTCACAGTCACATACATAACCTATAACACGGTAGTGTCCCGCGTCAAGTTCGCGCTATAGTTTTTTGTCGTCGGCAACCTGGGACACGTAGACATCGAATTCAAAGTATTAATACACCTAGACACCGAAAACTACGGAGCGCATTATCTGGACGTCGTCATCGGCAACCTGGGATACGCAGACATCGAATTCAAAGTATTAATACACCTAGACACCGAAAACTACGGAGCGCACTATCTGGACGTCGTCATCGGCAACCTGGGACACGTAGACATCGAATTCAAGGTATTAATACACCTAGACACCGAAAACTACGAAGCGCATTATCTGGACGTCGTCATCGGCAACCTGGGATACGCAGACATCGAATTCAAAGTATTAATACACCTAGACACCGAAAACTACGAAGCGCACTATCTGGACCTCGTCATCGGCAACCTGGGACACGTAGACATCGAATTCAAGGTATTAATACACCTAGACACCGAAAACTACGAAGCGCATTATCTGGACGTCGTCATCGGCAACCTGGGATACGCAGACATCGAATTCAAAGTATTAATACACCTAGACACCGAAAACTACGAAGCGCACTATTTGGACCTCGTCATCGGCAACCTGGGACACGTAGACATCGAATTCAAAGTATTAATACACCTAGACGTCGAAAACTACGGAGCGCACTATCTGGACCTCGTCATCAGCAACCTGGGATACGCAGACATCAAATTCAAAGTATTAATACACCTAGACGTCGAAAACTACGGAGCGCACTATCTGGACCTCGTCATCGGCAACCTGGGACACGTAGACATCGAATTCAAAGTATTAATACACCTAGACACCGAAAACTACGAAGCGCACTATCTGGACCTCGTTGTCGGCAATCTGGGACACGTAGACATCGAATTCAAGGTATTAATACACCTAGATACCGAAAACTACGGAGCGCATTATCTGGACGTCGTCATCGGCAACCTGGGACACGTAGACATCGAATTCAAAGTATTAATACACCTAGACACCGAAAACTACGGAGCGCACTATCTGGACCTCGTCGTCGACAACCTGAGACACGTAGACATCGAATTCAAAGTATTAATACACCTAGACACCGAAAACTACGGAGCGCACTATCTGGACCTCGTCGTCGGTAACCTGTATATCGACTCGATGGATTTATTCGCTGGGTTGATAATAATAATAATATATATAATAATATTATAATAATATTATTTATTATCAAGATTATTTGATCAAGAGACACGGTACCTAATTTACTTAAATATAAAAATCTTCCTCCTGACCGATAAGTCTATCGACCTATAATAATTTACCTACTAGATCGATAATAATGCGCGCACAATATCGAAACTGGCGATACTAGCACCGCCACCGCCAGTGGCGAAAAAGTGAAAGTGACGTTTTCTCTGATCACGTGATATATATACAAAAAGACGTCGGCGTTAGGAGGAGGAGGAGGAGGAGGAGGAGGAGGAGGAGGAGGAGTAGTATCTTAATATAAAATTTTCACATTTCGACTTTTGCTCGCAATATCTCCGCTCGTAGGGCACGTAGCGGAAAAATGAAAAGAACGGAGCCCCCCCCCCCAAATCGACCCCAAGCTATCGATCAAGCCTATTTAGAACTTGATCCGTTCACTCGTTATCGAGATCTCAACATCTCGAGTACTTGCAAATCGTCGCGTCGCGTAAAAGAGTCACGGTTGGTCTCACTCCGCGTGTACTTGGCGCGAGACACTACCGTGTCTCTTGATGTATTGCAATTGTAATGCAATGAATAACTAATGATCCACCATTCAATTCTACAATATGTTTGTAACGCTGACATATTAGTCCAAGAGCTGACGACACTTTTGGCCAAGTGATTTTATAAATCACGATTTTCCGTTATAACCTGCGTGGACGACTCTCCTTCGATAATCCGAACACCTGGCTGGCCGTACTTGGGGGGTTTAGAAATACGCAGGTGAGAAAAAAAACGGATTTTCAAGTCATAGTATAAGTCTTAATTTTTATCGGATATTGATAATTGATCACTCAGGAACATGCAAATAAATTGCCAGTTCGATTGCTCGGGGGGAATTAGTCGCCAGGCTTAATTAAAAATAATTAAAAATAATTATTTTCAAGTCATACTATAAAAGCTGGGTTTTTTTTACTAACAAGTATAGTGCTAACACATACCACCCAAAAAAAGCCAAGTGAAAATTTTGGTGGCAACATCTCTAAAAAAATTATTGAAAATGCACAAAGCCGGCGGAGGGGTCTGACGGTTATATCCGGCTATTAAGATATTAACCACTATAACTTTAACTTCGCTATTCTCTTATTATTACTCTTATTATTTCTCTTATTATCAGCAAAGCCATTTTTTTATTTTCACACACTATTTATTATTTATTAATCTTTTCATAAATTGATACGATAATGATAGTTAAAATACACGTTTTTAAAAACTCATGGACGTTAAAAACAATTGAGGCCATCATCAGACCCCTCCGCCGCGTGCCGGCTTTGTGCATTTTCAATAATTTTTTTAGAGATGTTGCCACCAAAATTTTCACTTGGCTTTTTCTGGGTGGTATGTGTTAGCACTATACTTGTTAGTAAAAAAAACCCAGCTTTTATAGTATGACTTGAAAATAATTATTTTTTATTATTTTTAATTAAGCCTGGCAACTAATTCCCCCCGAGCAATCGAACTGGCAATTTATTTGCATGTTCCTGAGTGATCAATTATCAATATCCGATAAAAATTAAGACTTATACTATGACTTAAAATTCCGTTTTTTTTCTCACCTTCGTACTTCTAAACCCCCCAAGTACGGCCAGCCAGGTGTTCGGATTATCGAAGGAGAGTCGTCCACGCAGGTTATAACGGAAAATCGTGATTTACAAAATCACTTGGGCAAAAGTGTCGTCAGCTCTCCGCCTATATTATTTGTTTACGAATAACATTTTTTGTTCACAAATAGTCTAATAACTCGTTGTGTCTTGTTCTTAAAGCGAGAAATTCAAAGAATTTTATTTTCCGATAGTTCAACAGAATATATGTTATCTGTACGAATGTTATCTGTACGAACTATCGTATACTGGCTTATTTTCGAAGAATACAGTTTTAAATTTGCGAGAAATATCAACAACAGTAAGAAGGGTGTAATCAACAACAACTGATGCTTAGAATGTAATATAAAAGCATATAGTCTGTATACGGTTTCAGAAAATTACATTTTACAATTTAATAAATTTTATTTATAAAATTTTTTTGTTAATAACTTTTTAACAAACAATGACCGATGGCTAAAATCTTCTAAAGATCACTCAGAAAAGTGACCTTGACAACATACATATGTCAAGGTCAAGGTCATCAGAGGATGGTCCGTATCTCTGCATAATTATCAAAATAAAATACTTAATTATTATGAAAGGAGATTATAAAGTACTTGTCGTTTTTATCGCACTATTGAACTATATATATTATCTATATATATTATATTAGAACGCGCACGGCTATGCCCCCTCCATTACTACCGCGGCCACTAAGAGATCGTTGAATTGCGACGAGGCTGTCTTCTTTTACTGTGAACTCTCCGAACTGAAAACATTGTCCTGCAACGTAATCTTTAATAACCATCAAATTGTAAGTTGCTATCAGTTGTTACCATATTTATTTTAGTAAAACTTCAGATTAAAGGCGACCTCACCGATTTCAATGACCTTGATATATGTTGTCAAGATCATGACCCCGAGTGACCTTCAGAAAGTTTTAGCCGTCACTAGTTATTCGTTAAAAAGTGATTAACAAAAAAAGTTTAGAAAATATAGCAGTTATTTTGAGTATTAAAAGGCATAAACAACTAATATATATGTGGAAATAGTATATGTATGAACAAAAGAAAGTCTTAAAGCAGTGAATGGAAATTTTAAAGCAGTGGAAAAGCCCACGCATGTACTTTAAAGGCACACTATGTGTCTAGTTTAACAATAGTGGAGCCCCTCGCAGGGGGGCGGAACTACTGTCTCCATGCAACTTTTCGCGCGAGACCAGTTGTCGGGTTCGTGGCGTGCTTTACCTACAAGCTCGTTTATTGTATATCGCTACAAATATTTACACAGATGATCGACTAACTTATCTTGTTTTACCACCTCTACTTAAACGAGCTTGTAATTAAGCACGCCACGATAACCCATGTGACAACTCGTCTCGCGTGGAAAGTGTATGCGTAAACTATTTTGACATATGTATTAGTAATATTACATCAGTAATTAGTAATATTACGTCAGTAATATTACATCTAAATATGTTATAATTTTTTACTCAACAATATAAATATAATATAATATATATGTTACATTGAATTTACATTGTTGAGTGAGAAATTATAACATAGAAATAATGTAAGTGATGCTTGATGTTCATTGAATTGTAATACAAATGTTTGTAATAATATAAATCTTTAAAATAATTAAAAATTAAATAAGTTTTTACTGAATTTATATGTTTGTTATGCATATGCACATTTCTTATTAAAATAAAGAATACATTATATCTGTTTGAAGTTGTTATAGTAATAAAGTATAACTAATGCATTTAACGTACCTACTTTCTATTTACCAAACACATGTAGGATATAAAGACTGCAACGTATGTTTGTCTTGATGTAAATAACACATATTTATTGATTTGTGTAATTTAAGAATTAAAAGAAGAGAGCTGAAGAAAACAGAACTTGATACAACTGGCTAATTCTTTCATCAACAAGCGATGATTACTACTATATTGATATTACTTATCCTTATTCTATTGATGTATAATTATTATGTGCATCATGAAAGAAACGGACGACTTATCAATCTTATACCAGGACCTCCAGGTTATCCGATTATTGGGAATGTATTGCAATATCTTGGTTCACAAGGTAAATTCAAATTTCTTGTACATTTTCGTAAATTAATATTCGCCTGTGTACACAAGTTTTTAAATGTAATATTAGCTGACATTCCACTTATATATATATATATATATATACATATATATATATATATACACACACACACATAATTATTGATATTATTACATATTAATTACTTTTAAAATTTAAATTATTAAAGCTTAAAAATGTTTTTAAACGATAACATTGATTTGTGCTGAACTATTCATATTATTTGAGGAATAATGAAATAGGGGAGACCGGGGCTAAAAGGTCAACGGGGTTGAAGCGTCAAATTAAATATCTCGGAACCTGTATATTGTGCGAACTCGCTATTAACATTGTAAACGCTGCTTATGGTACCCATGTGACCAACGGAGTTTCGGCAGGTTACCTGCCGTAATATGATTTTTATGAGAGCAAACGTGTTTTCGGAAGGTGAAAGTTACATTTTCTGCGCGTGGAAATTTTGTAATATCTTAAGTATTATTGTCTCTCCGAATCTCAAATTAAGCGATTATAAAGAGTAATGCATACTGAACACGAATCCAGTGTAGTTTTTTCATTATCGTTGATGTCTAATATTTCGTGGGCGATCAAACCTGAAACTTGTGTTTGGGGCTTATCAGTCAGTAAGCAGTAAGATGTATTCCCAAGGCATTTCTGGGCATTTCCATGCTCACTGCATATGGAATATGGATGAGACGGGAATTACAACCGTTCAGACACGGAATAGAGTCATCGGACGTCGAGGAGTGAAACAAGTCGGGCGAGTGACTTCTGCGGAAAGAGGAACCCTATTTTTTAATAATGTTTCGCATAAAAATTTTAAATAAATTTTTATATTTTTTTCTTAAAAAACAATTATTAAAATGTATCCTATTATTTTTCAGGATTAGATGTACGTATATGTATTGAAAATGCAGTGTGACGCTTAAACCCCGGCATTTTTGAGATTTGAATTTTTCCATCGTTGTCGTTTTTGCTCTATACCGGTTAAACAAAGCGACGTAGATAAAAATTTCCTATATAAATTTTGTAGCTAAAGGTTCACTCTTTACAGTGGGATACCACATTTAACTACAATTATTTATTTTGTTGTTAAAAATCGGCACCGAAAAAAAACAGACTTTTTAGCCCCGGTCTCCCCTACATTAAATATAATGCTAAAGAGTCAATCATATATTTTTTAATCAATATTTCTAATATTTCTAAGTTGACGTAGTAAATGTATATATACATTTATTAGAGAAATTATGGAAAGCTCTAGTTACAAGGAATAACCAGTATCCCATTTTTAAAATTTGGGAAATCTTTCTTCCTGTAGTATTCATTCATCAACCAGATGATTTAGAGGTAAGAAAATATAAAACAAATTTTATTTTGTTTTCATTATTGATATATTAGCGATAAGTTTATTTATTGTTTCTTTATCTTGCAAAACGTGTTTATTAGTAAAAAATCTACTAGAGATGATTGAATATTTAAAATACTTTTGAAATTAATTGAAATTAATTTACGTCCAATTTAAATAACAGAACACATTTAATTAACTTAATGCCATCTGTAATTTCAGGCAATATTAACCAGCTCGAAACACATCGAAAAGAGTTTTTTTTATAATATTTTACATTCTTGGTTTGGTACTGGTCTTCTTACTAGTAAAGGTAACATAAAGATATAAACATAAATAATTGTACATGCTTTATTAAATGTTGTTTTGGCTTATTATTAAGTTTTGTTTTATGTTTCAATTTTTTTGATAATAAAATAAACTTCTGTAAGAAAATTTAAATAGTATATTTTATAAATAGTAAAGTTATATATTCTTCCCTTTAGATATAATGTAATAAGTGAAACTTTGATATAAATGTAAATGTCATTTTGATGAATGACTTTGTTATATGATATACGAAGTTTGTTCAAAAAGTTCTCAAATTTTGCCTTTATATAATTTTTAGGGGTTTGGTTACAACTCTTGTCTTTTTCGAAATATGTTCCTTCTGGCACTACTTTTTATTTCTACGCCGTTTGTTTTAGAAAAAGAAAAAGTAATTTGCGAAAACCAGTCGAGAAAGTGTTAGGAGAAAAAGGCTTGAACTGTGGAAAGACAACTCATGGTTCTTTCATTACAACAACGCGATCGTGCGCACATCGCTGCTGATCTCAAATTAATGAGAAGAAACATATCTCAAAGAAGACAAAATCCAATAAATTGTAAACATAAAAAATTATAAAGACAAAATTTAAGATTTTTGAACAGATCTCGCATATTCTCAATATCGGATTGGTCGAATATTATCACACAAGAGAAACTTTTTTAAATTTTTACTTTATTTTTTCCAATCAATTACCTTTAATTGGAGTAATAATAATGCATAATAAGCTTTAATTAGAGTAATATTAATAACAATAAAATTTTATTTTTATTCACAAATAATATAATCGACAGAACGGTCATAGGCGCCGACTTTGTGGGGGCAGTGCACTTTTTGTCGGCCCCCCTCTTTCCAATAATAAAATTTTCGGGGGGAGGGGGGAGGGGGCACTGGCCCCACAAAGTCGGCACCTATCAACTATTTCAAAGAACCATATCGATTGATATGTAACTCATTACTAGATGCGAGGAACTCAAAATAGACAAGGTTCTTTGAAATAGTCGATGGTCATTAAAAATTGACAAATTTAAAATTAAATAACAAAATATATATCTCACCGCAATATTTGTTTTACATTGTTATCTCACAATTATATTGTTTATCTTTCAGGCGCCAAGTGGCATTCACGAAGAAAGATATTGACCCCTACATTTCATTTTAATATATTACAAAATTTTGTTGAGATTTTGATTGAAGAAGGCGAGAGCATGACCAAGTCTTTGAAACATACAAGAGGAACAATTATAAAGGATTTAATACCGTTTGTCAGTAAATATACGCTGAATGCAATATGTGGTATGACGTCGTGTTTATAACTGTATAGAATTTCATTTCTATTGACAAATGATATAAGACAAAATACAATATCTTTATTGAAAATATTAATATCACAACACACTGATTCAAATATAATTTGTAAGATATTTTTAACATAGAATATATAATAATTTTATGATATCATGATACTCTTATACAAATGTGTTTGCAGAAACTGCCATGGGTACTTCTCTACATGGCCATGATACGTTCCAGCAGCGGTATCGAGAAGCGGTTCATCAGATAGGCAAACTTTTAATTTATAGGTATAATAATTTATAGATATAATAAATAACATACTGCAGTATATTCATATTCTGTTTTAAAGACATAGATTCATATTGTTGTACAATTATATCAAGATAAATAATAAATACTTATATAAAACATTATTCTGGGTGGTAATTAGAAATATATAAATGACATATGAATTATTAAATTGTTTATTTTAAAAATAAATATTTTTAAAAGTATTTTAAATGTTAAATATTACAATATCATGAAACAACATGCGAAGTCAAATATAAAGTGGATGGATCTTTAATATAAGAATAAATAGTTAAAAGAAATATCTATATAATGTTTTATACTATATAAGATTCTATTATCTCGATTTAACATCATTTTATTAGTATTGTAAATATACTTCTTTCTTATATGGTTACAAAAATATTATTAATTGTAAGAATATATAAAAAAATTAAAGATAAGTTTTACAAAATTATACTATTATCTTCTTAAAGTACCATGTCTAATATTCATTAATTATTTAGAATGGTGAGGCCATGGTTGTATAACAATTGGATATTTTCGTTGACGTCAAAAGGTAGAGAGCAAAGGAAGATGCTAAAAATATTACATGGATTTACTGAACAAGTACGTAATATAATGCTACTAATTAATATATTATATTTGAACATTATCTACTTTAAAAAATTACAATATTGATTCTACGACTATTGTATAAAAACATTGTAAAATAGTTCATAAATATTGACCACACAATAATAATTATATAGATATTGCTAATAATGCATTAATTCATATAAATCCACAAATCTACTATATATATTACTAGATCGCTACTTTTGGCCTATCGGCCTGTTGAAAAGTGAGGCAATATTTTAATGTGGGGATAGTGGCAGCCATTTTTCGAGAGGCAAATGTTATTGTGTGCAGTCGAGTTTGTTTTTCCGTGTGTAATATTGTGTATCTGCAAAGAATCGTTCTCGTAAGAAGAAGCATTTGCATCTACATGCCAATTAAACATCGGATAAATAAAATAAATTCAAAAATCCAACCTAAGTGGTAGCTTTATTTTTTCTTCACAAAAATATATTACCTAACTTAACTCAAGTGACATTTCAAAGAAAGATATAAAATCTTTAATTTTTCCTTCACAAAATTATATTACCTAACTTAACTCAAGTAACATGTATTTTAAAAAAAGATATGAGATCTTTAAATTAAATTGCGCCAATTCCAAAGAAAATATGTGTATTGCTTTGAAAGATAATTGTTGTGCAACTACTTTAAAAAAATAAAACCTAAGTAGTATCTTTGTGTTCCTATTCAAGGATCTTTCTATTCTAACCCAAGTGGTAATAGCTTCTTAATTCTCTTTAACAAATTTTTAATATTACAAAGAATTATTTTAATTACAAAGAATTAAAGAAGTAACAGTACAAAATAAAAATATTTAATTAAAACAAAATAAATAAATGTTTCTTGTAAAAAAACTTGGCGCTACTTTTGTACTCCTGTCGCATTCTTCCCTAAACTATGTTTATTGTTTTTTATTCAATTAAAAATCTTAGTACTAATATTTAAATTTTAATGTTTAAATTTCAAAGTCTAACAGCGCCAAGTTTTTAGTTTCTGTAGTTTGGTAACTTTTGCATATAGAAAACTATGAGCTGGACAAAATAGAAAATTTTTCTCTCTTTGTGGGCCTGTCGTGCACAAAAAAAATCTGCAAAAATTTTTGACTTTCTAATGTAAAAGCTAGAAGTTTTCCTTGCAAAATCTTTTTTTAAAAATGTTTCTACGATTTTTTGTTACTGAGTTATCGTGGATTGAATAAGAAATAAAGATTTTGACTTTGATTGCTTATAACTCTCTTAAAAAAATCATTGTATTGAAATTTAAAGAATAGATTTTTAAAGCTGAAACTTTGGTCTATTGAACGGTATAATTGCTAAATTTTTTTAAATGACATGTAGACATGATAGAAATAGATGAAAATAGTGTAAAAATTAACTTAAAAAAAATTAAATTTTTTTCTTTTTTATTTTGACCCAGAAAACAATTGTGCAGAAAAATAAAATAAATTTATTCTTTATGTTTTTTTGTACTTTTAAGCACCCTGCATTAAAAAACGTAAAAAATTACGTCTGGGAGTTAAACAATTTCATGTTTTTCCACATTTTACTTCGTTTCCATGTTTTCTCCGCTATAGACATAATTTTTATGGTCATTTTCGGATTCTACGATTCAAAATACGTAAGAATATGTAAGATGTATTTGTTCCCCTAACAGTTCCCAAAACTCAATTTTGTGTACTCTCCTTAAGCAATTTTACAATTTTTTGTACATTTTGCTTCATAAAACCATAGTGGCCACCATGAAAAAAATCTCATAGCTATTTGGCAAATTTTTTTAAATGCAGGGTACTTAAAAGTACAAAAAACATAAAGAATAAATTTGTGTTGTTGTTCTGCACAATTGTTTTCTGGGTCAAAATAAAAAAAAATTTAATTTTTACATTATTTTCATCCATTTGTATCATATCTACATGTTATTTAAAAAAATTTAGCAATTATACCATTCAATAAAGCAAATTTAAGTTTCAGCTTTAAGAATCTATTTTTTGATACGATGA
>JASTWK010001322.1:22500-38838 GCA_030770225.1 Temnothorax unifasciatus
TGTCAGTTGCCATCGAGTCCAAATAAATTGCAACCGTTAACGCCCGCATATTTCTTGATAGGAAAGCCCACTAACAAATTTACCGGATTTCAATTTTACCGAGAATTCTCCATTAATAGACTATAAGTCGATGGTAGCTACTTCAACGTTTAACATAACATTTTTGGAAACGATGGAGTGTTGAATATTTCACGTCGTTTCAAGGAAAATATAAATGAGTTCAAAGAAAAATCTTAAATGTCAACAATATAGTTTTAATTTGTAACAAAAACCCATTCCTCCATTACAATGGAGGATGGGTAAAGTCATCAAGTTGCATCCAGGCCATAGATGATAAGGTGTACGTCGTGACAATAAAAACATAAAATACTGTAATTAAGCGACCGATCACGAAACTATGTAAATTGCCTATAGACGATAGAACTGAAAAATTAATTTGCGATTAATTAGTGAGCGGGATGTTGGCGAGACCACCATCAGATTTAGTTTGTGTATAAACCCGCCGATCGAGTATATTTTATCTCTGTGAACTATCGATTTGAAAATATATCTGTGAAACAAAGATGTAGATCGGACGGTTGTCAGCCAACGATGTGACAAGACGGCCAAATATTCGCAAGCGTGCAATCTCGTAGAAGGAAATATTAAATCGTTTATGTTGTGTACAATTGTAAAAAGAGTCTTATTTCATCAATTCCGTATACTTATTTCACAAAAACTAAAAATTGCCAGAAAATGAATAAAACGTCAGATACAGAACTATGAACAATTTCATGGTATTACTTATAAAAGCGCTTTTAGCGGTAGCTTTGTTAAACATAACTTAATATTTCCCACACTGGCATATACGGGTGTCTGAGATCACTCGTCCACCCCTTTTCTTTCAAAAACTAAGCATTTTAGAGAAAAATGTTTTAGACAAAAATTGTTTGGTTTTGAGGGGAACATAAGATGGTGTCATTGATTTGACCTTGGATGGCATTGTTAAGGTCAGGTCAAGGACACTTTCAGCTTCTTAAATAAAACCCTCTATTTTTTATTGCATATTCTTATAGCTTATGTCGAGAGCTTTCCAAAACACTATAATTAAGTATTTTTTTATTAGGTGGGCTCGCGGCGGGGGAACTAGTCTGGAAGATAAAGGGTGGAAAAAAGTGTGTGGAAAAGGGTGACAGGGAGGTGAAGGATGGAGGAAGAGTAGCGGAGGACACGAAAGCAGAGGAGAGGGGTGGGAGGAAGTGGAGAAGAGTAAGAAGGTGGAGTAGAACAGAAGTAAAAGATCGGACAAAAGGAGCGTGAAGAGAGAAGTTAGGGTTGACGGAGATCAGACAAGGAAGAGATCCGGAATGAGAGGAAAAGAAGGTGAAGGGACAGGAAGGGATGGCGGAGAGGAGCAGGCGGAGGCGGCGGATGAGGTGGAGGTACGAAGGAGCGTAGATAGACGGATGGGTGGATAGAACGTAGGAGGTTAAGAGCAGTTATAGGAGGGTCGATTAGGTGAAAGAGCGTTTTATCGACGGGGGATCGGCAAAGGGACAGGTTGGTAGGCCCGGCGATGGAGGCGAGGAAATGGTACAAGAGGCGAGAGCGGCAGAAAAGAGCAAGGCGGATGAGCCGGGAAAGAAAATGAGTCCCCGCAACAGGTAGCAGTAGTCAAGTGAGATCTAGGAATCGAAGGAGGGAATCGATAGAGCGAGAGGAACAGGAAAGAAGCGCACGTGGCAGCAGTAGAGCGGGCGAGCAGTGAGACGAAGTGGAAAATAGTAAGATAGTAAGCGGTGATTGTAGAAGGAATAATTGTCTGAAGAAGCAAAGGTAAAAGATGGAATCCAGAGGAAAATTTACAATGGAGAAGGAGGCGATAGAAAGGATGGAGAAGGATCTGAAGCGGGAGATAATGAGAAAGGTCAAAGGCGGCTTTAAGAAAAGGGATGAAGAAATAAAGGACCAGAGAGAGGAGTTAGAAAGCTTGAGAAGAAAGGTGGAGAGGTTAGAGCAGAGTGCGGGAAAAAGGAAGAGGGACAATAGCAAGGAGAGGAGGGGTAAGGCAGAGGAGAAGAATTGGTGGGAGGAAGAATACGAGGGGAACGAGGAGGAGGAAAGGAAGAAGAATGTGATTCTAAGGGTCGAGAGAGAGAGATGGATCGGAAAGGGAACGAATTGGGAGAAGGTAAAAGAGCTATTTGAGAAGGGATTAAAGAGTAGAGGTAAAAGAAGTGAGCGTGATAGGACAGAGGAGGGTTTGATTGACGGTCTTAGTAAAGATGGGAAGTGAGGAGGATAAACGGAGGGTCTTGGAGGCGAGGAGAAGGGAAGGGTACAAGCTTAAGGTCAAAGTGGCGGAGGATAGGTCCGTAGAGATGAGAATAAGGGAAAGGGAGGAGAAGGAAAGGAGAATAAAAAGGACGGAGGAAAAAAGAGCGGTTTGGAGAAGGACTGAGGAGAACGAGATCACGAAAAAGATGGAGGAGAGTCTACTGATGGAGTTGGGCGAGAAAGAGGAGGATAGGAAGAGAAAAGTCTGAGGACAGGGTAGAACCGAGACAGGAAGGACGGAGGCAGAGGGAAAAGGAGGAAGGCGGAGGGAGGGGAATCTAGTCTGGTTGTAAGGTCGCCAAATGGCCAGGTGTGCGGGGGTGACAGTTTGTAAGAGGTTTGGGTACGTTCCTCATAAAAACGCCTTGTAAACCCTGCGGGGAAATGCAATAAACTTATCTAACAATAAGTATTTTTTCATTAAGTACTTTTCGAGTTATAAGATTTGAAAGTTACAGTATTGTGACATAAAATTTTGTTAAGTATTTATAATTAAAATTCTTTATTTTTTATTTTTGCAAACAATATAAATCAATTAATGTAAAGAAAACAATTTTCTAAAAAAAACTTGTTGTATAACTGATTATTGCATATTCATTATTTTTTTTAGCTTCTCACGATTTGGGGTGCTTGATTTGCGTGAGTTCCCTTGCCTCTCACGATTCGGGATGCTTGATTTGCGTGAGTGAATAAATATGAATTAGCCCGAATAGAATCTTTTACGACTTTTTTGGAAAAATTCTTTTTTGGAATGTTCTGTTAGAAATACATAAATAGGAGGCTTTGCTTTCGCAAAGCGTGCTACAAAAGTAAGGGAGGAAGTTCTAGTAGCGTTCTAATGTCTGCCGCAAGTTACACAGGATAATAATGAGATACACGGAGTGACTCACACGAATGATGCCACGCGAATGACAACAATGCATGCTTTTTCAATAACTATCGATCACGCAATAAAAAATCGGTATTCTTCTTTCATGGTATACGCTAAGGTTAAGTCTTTGTCGTAAATAATTCAACATGTACTTGAATAGACATTCTGTAAAAATGAAACTTAATGCATGAATATGAATGCCTACAGAGATTACAAGCGCACAATTATTCCAAGTATTTTAGACATTGTTTTTAACAATGGTACAAGAATTAAACTCATTGTAAATGGCATTAAAATTGTTCTTCAGCTTTGTAGATTAGTGCGCTATCTTGTGTGCCACGTTACGCTCTTACATAACAAGTTTTTCTTTAAGAAAATTGTGTTTTCTTTACATTAATTGATTCGTATTGTTTGTAAAAATAAAAAATAAGGAATTTAAATTATAAATACTTAAAAAAATATTATGTCACAATACTATAACTTTTAAGCCTTATAACTCGAAAACTACTTAATAAAAAAATACTTAATTATAGTGTTTTGGAAAGCTCTCGACATAAACTATAAGAATATGCAATAAAAAATAAGGGGTTCCATTAAAGAAACTGAAGGTGTCCTTGACCTGACCTTAACGATGCCATGTAAGATCAAATCAATGACACCATCTTATGTTCCCCTCAAAACTAATCAATTTTTATCTAAAACATTTTTCTCTAAAATGCTTAGTTTTTTTAAAAAAAGGGATGGATGTTTTTCTTTAAAATGCTTAGTTTTTGAAAGAAAAGGGATGGTCTCAGACACCCTGTATTCTCCTCAGTTATCCTACTTTATATATATAAATACTATATTCGGACATATATCAATCGGACAAACTACCTAATAGTAAATATAAACGAGTTCTGTCTCAGTTCGTCAAATAAAATTTTATTTGTCAATATTTTTTATTAATCATAAATTTGTTCTAACGACATGATTAATCGAACGCAACATATGATGCAACAAAGATATATTAGCATTTATCCTTTATTACAGTTCCTTTATCACACTCAAAATATACAAGTTTCTTATATGCGAGCAAAGACGTGAAGAAACATGACAAAAACAGTTATTGTACAGACTTTATAAAAAAGTTTTTAAAAAGTTACATTAGTTGTAATTTTGCCAGTCATAGTTTTATACGAATAAGTTGCTACAAACTATCAAAATAATTGAAATCATTTTCTAGAAATTTATGTATTTATGCAAATAAAGAATTTATAAAATTTCCTAAAATTAAATAAAACATTTTTAAGTAAAAATTTTACAAAATTAACTTGTAGAAATGTGTTTTTTATAATACAAATTCTTATTTTTTTTTATTTTTTCTTATTTTTTA
Source organism: Temnothorax unifasciatus (assembly GCA_030770225.1). Taxonomy (NCBI): domain Eukaryota; kingdom Metazoa; phylum Arthropoda; class Insecta; order Hymenoptera; family Formicidae; genus Temnothorax; species Temnothorax unifasciatus. The sequence continues at coordinate 27,060 of JASTWK010001322.1, forward strand.
TTTTACAATGCTTATTTTTTCTTTATACAAAGTAATATAGTGTAGATATTATTTTATAAAAAAGATGTCAGTTTTAACTACAACGTTGTTGGGGAATAAATAAAATTTTATAAAATAATATTTTTTATATAATATATTATAATGGAAACATAACTAATAAATATCATGTCAAACTATTTTTTGCTAACATTTATTCAGGAAATTTTTTTCTAAAGAAAAATAATATAACAACTTTTATTTAAGTTGTTAAAACCGAATAAGTAACATTTACTTCGCCAGTCTATAATTAACCTAATTAAGAATTTAATCGACTCTACTGGCAATGATTATAATCGTGGCAACGATTATAATCGTCGTGACAAATCGTCACCGCGTTTTGACCAAGGATTCTGGTCATTCTAAAATTGATGTAATTTTAAATGCTTATAATAATAATATACTTTATTCGGTTCGGCCTTCCAGCCTAAAATCCGGGACTTGGTTTACAATTTCACAACTTAAACATTCACTCCTTCATCCACTCTTTTTTCCCTTCTCCTATTCTCTCTCATTTTTTCTAATTCTCTCATGCATTTTACATTCGCTATCTTTCCTTCCTCTCCTAAAAAATCCCTCACTCTAATCTTGCGCTCTCCATCTACATGTGTCAGTATGTGCTCCATCGTTCCTTCTTCTTCTTCGCAGATCTGGCATTTTCTTCTTCCCGCCTCCGCCCAAAATCTGTTTCTTTCCTCTTCGTTTCCACATCTCCATCTCGCAATCAGCTTTTGGCTCCCTTTGTGCCCTTTTTCTCTCAAATATCTCGGTCCTTCCTGCGCCATTATGTCCTTATATCTCTCATTGTATCTCGTGCTTCCTATCCTACTATCCATCCATTGCCCTAGTCTCTCTCTTTCTCTCTGCCCTATTACTTGCCCTATATCCGCCTCCCCATCCCTCAGTAGTTTTATACCCTCCGAACTAAATCCGTTTTGCCTATAAAACATTTCTCTCTCCTCCCCCACCATGCCCTTTTGTCCCTCACTCTCTTTTTCCTTCACGCATTCTACTACCAATTTTCTTTCCCCCACTTTCATAGCCTTTTCCTCAAACCTTACTGCTCTGTTTCCCGCAATTGTACTTAGTTTTACTCTCCCTGTTTCCTTATAAACTATGTAGTCCGGCGTACAGGAGTCGAGGCCAAGGGTCCACTTTACATACTTTTTGTGTATTCTTTCCAATTCTTCTCTTTCTTTCCAACCCCAGATCTCTGCCCCATACATTATCACCCCAAATTTTAAATGCTTATAATATAAGCATCTTAATCAAATACTTAAATTTATTGCGAAAAATATTACCTCAGGTTTCGAACTTGGAACTTCCCTCATTCCGTGACGGGTGTCGTACCAATTCGACCACAAAGGTCGAGTTTCAATAGCGCGATTTTTGACGCTCAAGCCGCGCGATTGCAGCAGCGCGTCTTTAATTATGGTCTGCTTTGCATGTAATACAATGGAACTATTGCCAATCCCGCGTTTTTAGTTGTACGATTCTAGCGATTGTGGCGACGCGGTTCAGAATCGCGCGACGCAACTGCTTCTGGAGCAGTCTAGCCGCGCAGCTCAGTTCACTCAATTGTATTTGAAGCAGTTTAGTCGCTAATATTTTGGCAAGTTTTACTTTTTAATTAAATTAACGTTCCACAACATGAATGATTTTATGCTGTGTGAATTGATGAACAATTATAAATGGTTATATTACCCATAAGATAAAAATCATAAAATTTTTTGAAATTCTTCTGTCTTTCTTGCAATAAGCAAATCATTTGGAGCACTCCTATAGTTTTTACAAAATACTAATAATGTAATTTCTTCCTCCTCTTCTTCTTCTTTAATAGCATGAAGAATCATTAAAGTTTTTTCCTCCATGTTTCATAGAAGACTACACACAGAAAAATAATCATTCTACAGCCAAGAAAAGCACGTTACTTATTTTATTTTACTTCTTTTAAATAAGTTTTCTTTTAACCATAAATATTTTCTTAGTAATAGTTTTCAAATATCTTGACACAAGTCAAGAATATTGTTTGGAGTAAATGTAATGCTTATAATGACTTTATGGTAGATTTGCGGATCAAGTATTTGATAAGGTGTATCCGCAAATCTACCATAAAGTCGTTGTAAGTATTACATTTACTCAAAACAAGATCCTGACTTTTCAAAGGCTTGTTTCAAGATATTTGAAAACTATTAGTAAGAAAATATTCTTTGTTATAAAAAAACTTACTTACAAGAAATAAAATATTCCTTTCCTTAGCTGTAGAATAATTATTTTTCTCTGTGAAGTTGCGCGACTCTCATCGCGCTTTTGATAACAGTATGCGCGACTGCTGTCGCGCGATTAGTCCCGCACAGCTGCAATCGCGCGGCTTGAGCGTCAAAAATCGCGCCATTGACATTCTACCTTAAAATAATATACCAGAAGAATATTTATAACAGTTACACAAATTTATATGGATAAATCCATTATAGAGTATATATTATTCATATATGACTTTATCTTTAACTTTATAAATATACTTTTACATGATCACACATAATAATATACTAGTATATAAAACCATATATGACTATATAAAGTTATACTTAAAGAGATTTAGCCATATAATATTGTTCAAGATTATATTTCCATTTCTTATATAACCATATATAATTATATATCTACTAATATGAACAAATAAGAGGTATTTTTTCCCGAGTATATAATCATATATGCTCATATATGGCCATATAATATTGTTTAAGAGTATATTTTCCATTTCTTATATGATCATATATAATCATATATCTACTAATATAAACTAATATAAACTAATATGAATAAATAAGAGGTTTTTTTTCCCGGACTGTTACAGTGTTGGTACTTACTTATAAGAAATCACGGAGATTACCAAACATTATTATTACTGCAATGTACAATTTAAGAATCCCTGCAACTGTCTCATTATGGCAATATTTTAGATTATAAAAAAATATTTTAGATTACTAAAAAAACATATTCATGTATCGCAAATGTGTGTGTGTGTGTATAAAGATTTGCAGATTGAAGAATCTTCTGTTGTGCAATATGTAAATAATGAAAGTCAAACACACTGTGTGCAGAAATCAAATGTTTTATCAAAACTGTTCAACAGAATTGCAATAAACAGCTCTGTCAATGTGAACACAGAGAATTTGTTGTTCGTGAGCATTGTTGTGGTGCGTGTGCATGCGTGTTTGTGTGTGATTATAGTATAGCCGACACTAATATTTTTTACAAAAATGTCACAAAACAGACAACTTTATATAGCTATTCCTATGTGTTGAAACTTTAAAATGTGTATGCGTACATATAAAAATTGATAATCAAATGTACATAAGAATGCATATTAATAAAAAAAAAATTGGAATAAAATATTGTTTTCTATATTTGTTACTGTTTATTTTATACTCTAACATTATAATTGCTTTAATCTAAAATAGTAGAAATTGTTCCTGATCTATGGATCGAGTATTAATATTTCTGTGACGTTTCATGCATTTCAGACGGCACTTGATAAGGGCTCTAACCGTGAGCCGAAACGTAGTGCACCGAATTATATTTGTAGCCAGGTAGTCGAGCAATAAATGTTCTTAATCGTTTATTAATATTTCTATTGGCGTTAGAAATTTTGATAAGATTTGAAGGTTCAAAAAAGATTAAGAGGTAGAAGTTGTAAGAACGAAAGGAATTGTATATCCAACATCATTAAATATGGATTCTGTAAAACAACAAGATTAAACAAAGGCAAAAAGAAGACGTTATCAAATTCAAGATAGAACTTGCAGGCCAAGAAATATTATCGGAGGCACAAATGACCATGTACGAGATTTATAGTAGGTTTCAAATTTTGATTCGAGTGGGCACAGACTGTCAACATCCATCCGATAACGAAGAGATACATAATAAGAGAATAACATAAACATTTCTGTTGGGAATTGAGCATTTGCTTGAAAGCTAACTTGTATCGACTAAAATTTTCGGTACGTATCACTAGGGTTATCTAAACCGATAACAACATTGTGTCCTTCTTCAGTTTTACTTCACAAGCATGTAAACTTTCGCAGACGAAACTCTCATACAATCCTGATATAGACATCAGCGAAGTTAAAAAGTGTGAATACTAATGGACAAAGAGTTACAACGGGTAAGCCAGACAATAAATTATAATTAGAAAAAATTATATAACATTCTATAATAATAATATAATAATCTGCATTTACATAATAAATGCAGATTATTATATTATTATTATAGTAATGTTATAATTTTTTCTAATTATAATTTAAAATGCATGTTTATAACAGATGTTACCCAGGTAGAAAACACAAGTCATTTTGACGTCAAATTTTGGTCCTTTACTGACCATTCCTGACGTCACTAACTGGCGGCATAATGACGTTAAAATGACGGTCTAACGTCACAGACAATTGACGTCATTTTCTGACGTCTTATTGACGGCAAAAATAGGTCCATTGTACGACATACCGGTTTCTAGAAATGTTTTTTATAAAATTAAAATGTTAAAATGTCTACTTGATAAACGTTTATAAAAAAATGTTCTTTTTCTTTATCTAAGAAAAAAAGCTTTTTCAACTGTTTCGTTACATGCCATGTGCGTATATAGCCGCTCTCAAGGCGGTCACACATCCTAGTACAGTATCGCGTCCGAGTCGCGCTTGACTTCGATGATCCAGTGGACAGTGACGATCTTCCTGATGCTTTTTTATTAACTGTACTTGTCTATAACAGGTACATCTTTAAAGTGTTCAAAAATCTTGTAATGATAATCTTCTTGATAGCTATAACACTGCATGAAATAGTTATCATAAAACTATAATCACACGCAACTACATTCACTTATACTTATACTTATATAAATTCGCCACTTCAATCATAAAGTTGCGAAACAAACGCATTGTAAAATGATGGTCTAAGAAATGACGTCTTATAAACGTCCATTATTAGTCGCCGATGTCATAGACTAACCTAATGAAAAATGACTAAAAATAGACGTCATAATAACGTTATGGAATAACGTCAGTATAATGTCATTTTTAAAGACATAGTCGCTTTTTGGTCATTTGACGTCATTTGTACAAACATGACTAGTAATTGACGTCAAAATGACTTGTGTTTCCTACCTGGGTATTATTTTTTAAATAGAAGTTAAATACGTGGTTATGCATTTCGAGGTCAATTTCTAGACTTTCCGCAATCCAATTACACAAACATTACTCACAATTATGTCTTTTACACAATTATTATAACGTTTAACTTACCTCGTATTCTTAACGTTTTCCACAAGAAAATGCAACAGTTCACACACTTCGGTTATAAACCGTAGTTTTGTCATAAAACAAGTTCTGTATTCTGCATCAGTGGGTAGCTTGACCAACACAAATACCGTAAAAACAACATCCTCCAATTTACGTGGCACAAACATGAATCGTTAACTAAATAATTCGAAAGTTTCGTCCACAAATGGAGCAGTAGTCACAAATGGTGCACCGACCCTACGTGCTTTCTCTTGTGTGCGTTTTCCCCACCAGCCGACTCTCGAGTGTCTCGCGGCCACATCGCGGCGCTCTGTATTAAGGTTGTATGACCCGTAAGATCTCTGCCAAAAGTTTAAGAAACGTAACATAAAGCTAATTAACATATTTAAGAAGATATTCTTTACTGGAAAGTAATATTTATATTAATATTTGATTAAAATAACGATTGCCTGTGTTTTTAAGAGCTATAGAGACATTTTTATACATATTTTCTCGTATGTAAACTTTCACTTTCAATGGTTTTTAGAAAGACTGTACCTGACTTGCAACTGACACAAACGAAAATCTGAAAGTGTGAAAGTCTTTAAAAAGTAACGAAACATAGTAATTACTGTTTAAAAATATTAATGAAATTATATTACGTTATTTATTTACGTCATTTATTAATAAATTAAATACAATAGCTCTCATAAAAAAGTATTTTAATCGCGGCAACGTCGCATTTTCTGTAAGTTGGTAGCATTGATCTCACTCGACATCAGCTGCGTGCGTGAACGCGAAGTGTGCTCCGAGCACGTGTAATACATAGACACATTTGAGGTTAGTTTTCGCTTGCGCTACGAAAATGCCGAAAGTAAAACGTTACATGTGGAAACGAAAAGTTGTCACTGATAAAATATTAATATGTTATTTAATTTGTGAAAGATTTCATATTTATTATACGTGTTTATAATTTTAAATGCATTTATATAATAAACGAAATGTTTACATATAAATTAATAATTGATGGTTATAACATTATTTATGACATTTTGATATTAATTATATTTCGATATACAGGAGACTCTCTTGAAAAAATTAACCTCTGTAGTATCTGTTATCCTTTACGGAGAGTGACGGAGAGAGAGGTTCTGATGTGACGTCATAGCGCGCTGTTGCCGGATCTCAGTACTTACGAGTTCAGCGAGACCAAGCGAGGCTGTTCTCTGTTTGCATTTTATTCAATATTTCAGAAAATATCCTCCAAGTCACATTTTTTTTTGTTCTAATTTGTTTGTAAGATGTTTATTAATATTTCTGCAAAGTTTTGAAAGTATGCCATATTTTCTTCGATATTAATTTATCAAATAAAGTTGGAAAAATAGTGAATTCCCATAAGAGCCCATGTTAAATTTAAATTGTTATAACTTTTGAACGGGCCTCCTAAACTTGTTCAAACTTGGCACAGTGCTTTATTATTATAATACTCATCACCTGACAAAGTTTGAAGAATTTGGCATATTTTCTTCTAAGGGGTCATACAACCTTAAGCTATTTAAGCTACGACCGCTGTATTTTCCGTGACTATCGAGGGGCCTTAATCATAAACATGGAACTATATTAAATAATTACAAACTGTTGATTAAATACAGAACTATTTTTTATCCACTTTGATTTAAGCAGAAAGCATTTGATTTTCAATTCTTTAAGTATCGTGAAAAAAAGGCAATAAAATATAAGAATACATAATTAATATTTCCTGATGTTTTAAATTTTTTTTTCAAAAATGGATAACATACAACAAACCATAAAAATTTGTTCTTTTTTTATAATAAAACAATATATAGCATAGCATATTTACTCGGCAAAATTTTTTAAATAAAATACCTTCTTGGAAAAAAATAATTAGAAACAAATAATACTGTGTTGATTAATTAAAACAGACTGTAAAATTTTCCTGACATTTTTCTTTAAAAGTATTAGCATCACTTTTTTTTTTTTTTTTTTTTTAAGTAATGCTTCCAAACGGTAATGTATACATGTATATACGTAATATTTATTTTATTCTTTTTCTCCCGACTGCTGCCAACCTTCGGTTGGCGAAGTCGAGGGAGTATGCGTTTCACGGAGGCCGAATCTTAGTTACCTTACTTCTTGATAACTACAACATACTTTGATATGTGCTTCCGTATATAAGTTTCTTATTGATCAAGCAAGGTTTATAGCGTATAATTATCATTAATTGTTGTGTTAATAAAAAAGCGAAAAAACGGTATATTACATTTATATGTTCTCTTATTGGCTATCGACTGAGTTACAGAGGAAATTGATTAACCAATGACATGCATCCGCATGGGGAATTTTAGTGATTTCCAGTTACCTCTATTGAGCTCCGGCAGAACGTACAGTTTTTCTGTTCATCGCTGCATGCTCATTGGATATCGCGTATCGTGCACGATGTTGTTGCGCGCGCTGGTCTGCTCTATTGCTCACATGTCATATTTGGCCGGTAGTTAGAGGTTAAGTTTGTTTATACAGGTTTAATCTTTACAAAATTAAATAAAATGTAATAAATAGTATGATGAACAGTAATACACTGCCTAATACAAGTTTGTTTATCGAATCATTTTCTTGGAAATACCATGTGGTATCAAAGATCTTATATGTGTGTATACATACAGGGTGTCAAGTAATAAGCAGATCACTGCTCGTGATGGGCAGCTAGAGCGGGTAAAACTGAATTGAAAAGTCTTTTACTGTTGTAAGTATTTCAATAATTAATCAAAAAATAATTAATAAAGATACGCGAATCAAGATGCGTTCGTGCGATTCGACGAGAAAGAGCAGCTCAATGTTTACGTTGCTAGGCCGCGGCGAGACATTGGGAGGAACGTTATGTTTATAACAAAAATTATTAACTATACATGAGCGACATTGTCATATACTCATTGTCATTATTGTTTATAAAGCACTCCTCTCATAATATTTTGCTATGCACATAGTAACGTAAACGTTGGGCTGCTCCTCGTCAAATCGTGTGGATGCACATTGATTAATTCTCTTATCTTTATTAATTAATTTTTTTCCATTAATTATTGAGAAATTTACAGTACGATAAAGAACGTTTAATTTGATTCAGTTTAATTAGCCATGAAAAGTGGTCCGCTTATTACCTAACACCCTATATGTACATGTTTATATAATTGTAAATTTAAATTTATTACATATAAATAAAAATTATTAAAAATGCCAAAAAGATAGAGAAAATTACTTGTCATAATTGATCTCATATATTATTGTGTATAAGATGTAGATTATGCCTAGTACCTATATTTTCAAATATTTATATATTATAAAATATGCTTCTGCATAGCATAGAAATATATATATTGCTTTTAAAAGTATGAAATAAATAAATAATTAAAATCTTGCAACTGCAGCAAAAACCTTAAGTAAACAGAAATTATAAACAGAAATTATAATAATAAAAAGTTAAAAACAAAAACTTAAATAAAAAAAAATTAAACAATAAAAAATTGTTTTTTAACAAAAAACACTCCCGACTGTTGCCTAAACTAGGTTAAATTAAATGCAGAAAATAAAAATTAAAAATTAATAAGTAAATAAAAACAAATTTATAAAAAAATTTAATAACTATACATTAAAAAAAATTAAACAATAAAAAATTGTTTTTTAACAAAAAAAACTCCCGCCTGCTGCCTATTCTGCGCGCTATTTATAAATAGCTATTTATAAATAGCGCGCAGAAAGCGCGCGTCTGTAATGCCTAATATAATAATAATAAGAATAATTTGTAGTAAGTAATCACCCATACAGCACAAAATGTTTTTTAAATATTTTTAAAATATTTTTTAGGAAGATTAAAATAATTTAAAATAATTTACAAAAATATTTTTAGAATGTTTCTATGTCCGTCAGATCATGTCAGAAAAATATTTTCAAAAATATTTTTAAAAGATTGCAAATAAATATATTCAATAATATTTGTAAAATCTTTTAGAAATATTGTTTTAAAAAATAAAATATGTTCATAATTATTTTAAAAATGCTTTAAAAATGACATAAATATAAGTCATTTAAAGGTATGTATATGCCGTTATGCTTTTGTGAAATAAGAATTTTAGAAAAACAAAAAAAAGAAAATACATTTATTATGTATATGTCGTGTGTGCATACAGCCGCGCGGTCACCCATCCGAGTCAATACCGCACCTAACGTCGCTTGACATCGATGGTCGAACGGACTAGTGTGTGTGGTGATCCTTTAATTCTGACGCTTTCTTGTTGCTTATACTCCTATATAACATATCTTTATAGTGTTCAAAAATTGTGTAATGATAATAACCGGTAAATATTAAAAATAATAACGCAATTACAATTAATGTAATAATTATTTATTAATATGAAATTCGTATATTTAACATAATATAATATTAATATAACAACGTTAACAACATGCATGATAAAGCAGTATTCCACAAACGTTTTACACATTTGTACGGACCAAGCGAAACGCGTTTGTACATACGTCCATACGTATCGCTCGTATCGCTCGGCTCGCCAAGCGCACCGCACTTCTTATAGTACTCAACCGGCCGGCCGAGCGGTCGGCGACGCACGGTCTTACGCACGGCCGCTTACGGGCGCCGGTGACGAAATATCGAGACCATCGGGACTTGACCGCTGAGAGCGACGACGACGCAAATTCGATTACCGTACAAGATATCCGGCAGCTCGGGGGTTGACGATACGCCATGTTGACGCAAAACGAGACGAATGACACCATAATTCGGGGTACTTGTAATCGAGAGGCACGAACGCGGTCGTTACCTCCGGCTCTAGCGAAAAGTCCCCTCGCGGCGTGTTGCTTCCGTGCCGCGGCGTGTTGCTATCGTTACCTCCGGCGCCGCTCGAGCAAAAAGCTAAGTCCCCTCGCGGCGTGTTGCTTTCGCGCGGTTGTTACCTCCGGCGACGCTCGAGCAAAACGCTAAGTCCCTCGCGGCGTGTTGCTTTCGCGCGGTTGTTACCTCCGGCGCTGAGCGAAAATTTTCTAAGTTGACCCAATACATGCCCAGTACTGAGCCGACTCCTGGCCACAGAACAATATCATTTCTGGCCTTATACACGGTCAGTACTGAGACGAGACTGGCCTCGGAACAGAATATGGTTGGATGGGGGTACTGGTCACCGAGACTGGCACAATACTGATCTAGCGGTTTATCCGCACTGGGGCAGTACCACCCATCAAGTCTTGGCAGCCAATATTGTGCCACTTCTGGGCCATGCAGACAACTCTGGCAGAAGTCCGACATTCGCACATGGGTTGCTAAATTATAGCTCTTGCTGTAAAAAAATGTTATAGTTTAATCCGACAAAACTTGGACGCTGTACCGATTCGTTCCAGCGAAAGCCACACGCTGCGAGAGAACTTAGAAAATTTTTGCTTGGACGGCACCGGAAGTAACGACCGCGACGCAAAAGCAACACGCCGCGAAGGAACTTGGAAAACTTTTGCTTGGACGACGCCGGAGGTAACGACCGAGGCGCGAAAGCAATACGCAGCGAGAGGACTTAGAAAACTTTTGCTTAGGCGGCGCCAGAGGTAACGACCGCGGCGCGAAAGCAACACGCCGCGACGGAACTTAAAAAATTTAAAATAATATTTTTTAAATATTTTGAAACAAGATTATAAAACAATATATATGTAGATTTTAATTAATATTTTAAAAATATATTTCAAATATTTAAGAAAATATTATCTGGATGGTAAATAAAAACATTTTAAAAAATATTTCTAAAAGATTCTTAAAATATTTTTACAAACGTTATCACAAAATATTTTTAAACCATTTTAAAATATTCTTAAAACCATTTTAAAATGTTTTTTGCAATATTTTTATAGAAATATTTAGACATATTTTTTGAAAATATTTTGTGCTGTATGGGCAAGTATTTGTATGTATCTTCAATCATATTTGTTATTAGATAATATTTCCTAATAGTATGTCAATTGTATTAATATTTTATAATTAATATTATTTTAAACTTTTAGAAGTTTTTATTAAATTTTTGTTTATTATTATTTTAAACTTTTTAACCATGTTTTTGGTTAAATTTATTTTTGTATAAGATTTTGTTTTTAAATTTTTTTATATAAATTTTTGTTTTTAACTTTTTTAAATTTTATTGTTAAATTTTATTGTTTTAAATTTTAGTTATTAATTTTTATTTTCTGCACTTAATTTAACCTAGTTTAGGCAGCAGGCGGGAGTTTTTTTTGTTAAAAAACCATTTTTTATTGTTTAATTTTTTTTAATGTATAGTTATTAAATTTTTTTATAAATTTGTTTTTATTTACTTATTATTACTTGCTACATATTATTCGTAATTACTTTAGATATCTATATAAACTCATATAATCTTGAATACGTTACTTATGTAATT
>JASTWK010001323.1:0-38794 GCA_030770225.1 Temnothorax unifasciatus
GTTTTTCCACAAGGGGTCGAACCATGGATACCAGAAGCGTCTTCGCTACACAGAACTAAGGTTATCATTTGAACAGGTTCAAGGACTCTTGCAAGAATTTTCCATAGCTATCCACTCTCTTTCTAAGATTTCAAGTTTTTCAGCTGCAGCGCCAGTTGTGATTTCCCGATCTGCTAAGACGCACATCATCACTGGACTTCTGTTTTGAGTGAGCCTTCAAGCATTAGAAATATTAGAATTCCCCTTGTATTGCAACTCTCTGCAAGAGTGTTAATAACCGGCAAACCTAATTGCTTTTGTTTTTTCCTTCAGGGCATACTTTGCAACATTCGAATGTTTAAAGTGGCCCACTATTTTACTACTGGCTTTAGTAACTAAAAACTGAATATCCTCAGAAAGAAGTGAGTTGTTCACCGCTATTGCAAGCTGTGAGCAGCACACGTTACGTCAATTTTTTCTGAACTTGCTCTATAGATCGTACAGCTTTGACTACATTTGCAGCATTATCAGTCACAATAGCTACAATTTTGTCATTTAATTTCCACTCTTCGAATATATTTTCCATTTTATTAGCGAGATTTCTGATGTGTGGCGCCCATCCATTTCAGTTGTGTTAAGAGTGAAAGATTTTTGTACCCAATGGTCATCAATTAAGTGCACGGTCATGGTGATATACGATTCCTGAGCGGCAGGACCCAACAATCTGACGTACAAGCTACTCCACAAGCTTTACTCAATCTGCTTTTATGGATTTTTCAATGCTTCTTTAAGAGCGTGCAACCTCTTTTTTAGTGGCATCTTCCTTTATAGGTTTGTAATTTGGTTCCACAATGGCCATAAACTGAAGAAAACCCTCGCTGGTACAAAAAGAAATAGGCATTTGATTTAATGCGATCATTTTTGTCAAAGCTTGATGGATTTCTTCTGCTCTTACTGGCGAGCAAAATTGTTGTTATAAGTTGATTTTCTTCGGACTCTTCGACGCTTAAAACATGACGATCCTGACACAATTAAAATATCATTGTTTTCATTGATTTTTTCTTGACTTGATTCTTCATGCAAATCATCATTCGGCTAATTCTCCGAGCTATAAAATAAAATGTAATATCAATCATATAAAGCTCAACTCTGTCATATTAAATTGATTTTGATTAAAGTTTTAATTCAGAATCAAATAAAAATAATTTTTTGTATATATTTGAATATAAAATTAAATATGTAAATTAAAATTAATGTTGATATTCAAGTACTAAATATAAATTTAAAAATAGGTAAAATTTATTTCTTTTGTACTATTTTCAATTTTAGATAGTATCTACATCATCATTTTTACTCTACGAATACAGTTACGAACAAAAGTTACTAAAAAGTTTAAAGAAACATTTTAAACATTAAAAATAATTTTTTTTCTAATTCTTTTATGTCTAAATAAAGCAGAAAAGCAAAAAATAGCGAAAAATAGTAATAGTTTAATGCCGTATTTCAAAAAAGTTAATCAATTAACCCGTTGCACATGTCTATGAGCAGTTTACAAATTATATAGCAAATTGAGAATTTTTTTTATACATCTATGTCTTATCACTCGCTTTTACATGCTAATAGCATTATCGAACTTAAATCTATTTGTCTACGTTTCAAAACCCTAATCTCTAATTTCCATTATTTCCTCATTAAAAATAAATATTTTTATTTTTTATTTTTTACAAAATCTAAAACGTAATATACTCACCTCCGTTTTGTAGATGATGAGTCTCCTTGGTTACTTGTAAGTCCATAAATACCCTGCAAATGACGGCTTAATGACCCGGTCGAACCACCGCGGCAGGAAAACTCATTGTTTGCTTCATCGGGGCACAAATCACAAAGTGCTTTGTCTCCTTCTCAATGAGCATATTTCCATACCCAACTTTTCTTCATATTAATCAAAATTAACTGTCGTAAAAGGAATTTACAAGCTAACACCGCAAGGCGAAAAAATATTTTTTGACATACGGAAAACTGTCGAACGAGTCACATTGCGATGGATAACGAAGATTACCGCTAACGAGAAAGGAATAACAAATAAAACAGAGCGTTCAAAAACACCATCAGAGTGCCTTAAGCAGCCCAGAGCGACATTTTGCTAAGACATAGGATTATTTGCACGTATTTTATAAATATAAATACGTTAAGTATGTTGCGTGACACACACGAACGCAAACATACACGCGGGTAATTTAAATACACGGGTACACGTGTATCCGCGGTGATCCGTGTCAGATGTAACGTGTAGTACGACTACACGTGTCACGTGTACCCGTGTATTTTAAAACACGTTTCTGACTGGGAGCTCTAGAAAGAAACGCATCTTTTCTCTTTAGCACACGTCCCTTTAGCACACCTCGTGCGCTATCGGGATAATGCTTCCAACATTTTGTGCGTTATCGGGACTATGTTTCATTTCTTGTGTGCTATCGGGCAAATGTGCATATTACTTAGTGCGCTATCGGGATAGTGCGCCATTTATTTGGTGTGCTATCGGGACGTGTGCTAAATGGATGTGGGCTATCGGGAATTATTTTAAATTCGACGTGTGCTATCGGGCTGTGCGCTATCGCACCGTGCGCTAACGGATCCCGCTCATATATATATATATATATACCGGGGTGTCTCAGACCACCCGTATCACCCGATTTATTCGTAAACACAACATTTTAGAGAAAATGTTCCAGACCAAAGTTGCATGGTTTCAAAGGGTACATAAGATGGCGTCATTAGTTTTCCTTAATTAAGTTGCTTGAAGGTCACGTAAAGGTCACCTTCAATTTTTAAATAGAACTACCTACTTTTTATTACATATTCTTGTAGCTTATCTCGAGGGCTTTCCAAAACACTATAAGAAAGTATTTTTCATTAAGAACTTTTGGAATTATAAGCTTGAAAGTTCTAGTATTTTGACATAAATACAAAATATCTTGTAAAACATCAAGTTTTCGGTATGTTACCTTAATACTTTATGCACAGAATAATGAGACGAATTCTTGAAAAATGTTATCCAAGACATTCGAATAACCTTTACAATAAATTTTAGCGAAAATAAACGTTTTTGCACTACCTGCTCGCGGCATAACCAGGGATCTATGACGAGGCGTAGCAGATATCAGATCCCACGTGTCGTGTGCACCGTAGAGATAAGGACCCTGTGGTTCGTCGTTTCCGCAGCATTTTATGACTCCAAACCCTCCCTACGGTGCGTGTGCGTGTGCGTGTGCGCGCGCGCGGCGCGCGCGTATGTGTGTGTGTGTGTGGATGTATGGCTACATGTGATTAGGCTTGGTGTTCGAAATGTCCACCGTTTGCTTCAATGCAAGCAAGTACTCTTTTTTCGAAATTATTTGTAGCATGAAGAACTTCATCAGCATGTAAAGAACGAATAGCGTTGCGTATTCTACGAATCATATCATCTCTTGTCGTGGGGCGTTCGCGGTATACCAGATCTTTTAGTCTTCCCCAAAATAGTAATCGAGAACAGTGAGGTCCGGTGATCGTGGTGGCCAATGATGTGGGCCATATTTACCTATCCATTTATCTGGAAACATATTGTTTAATTGTTCACGGGCAACTCTAGATGTATGCGCTGGGCATCCATCTTGCTGGAAAACATGTTCAGGCGCAATTGTAGAGAAATATTTTCAAGCAAGGGTGGTAGATCATTTTCAATAAAATTGGCGTACCGAACACCGTTTAGATTTTCTTCGAAGAAAAACGGTCCAATGACATGTCTTTCAATAATTCCGCACCAAACATTGACCTTCCAAACATGTTGATGGTCAATTTCTCGGAACCAATGCGGATTGTCTCGTGCCCAATAACGACAGTTGTGAATATTTACAGAGCCGTCACTTGTAAATGTGCATTCATCAGAAAATAAATTTTCTGATGAAAGTTTCGCGGTTGTTGACGTATTCAATTGCAAAAATCAAATCTGTATCTAAAGTCGGCAATCGTCAATGCTTGGTGAAGAGTCATTTTGTACGGATGTAACTTGTTTTCATGAAAAATCCGCGAGATCGTGCTACGACTAATACCAGAATCTCTTTCTCTACGCCTTAATGAATCGTGGGGATGCAATTGAGCGGTTGCAAGAATCTCTGGTGTTCTTTCATCCCTGACTTGGCGTTGAATTTGTCTACTTTTATTGTGATCCGGTTGAACAATACCTTTACTGATAATTCGGTTAGCTAGCGAGAAAAAACATTGTACGAATGAGGAGTGCGATCTGGATAACGTTCTCGCCACAACCCTGCAGCTGCTCTAAATTGACCACCACATTCACCTAAATAAGCATCATATCCAAAGCTTCTGCATTTGAATACGGCAATGGCTACGGTCAATGAGAATTTCGTTACACCATACGTAACAGTATCTGACGTGATGTGTGTGCTGTATACGTGTGTGTGTGTGTACTTTGTGTGTGTGCACGATACATAACGCTCATATTATAACAAATTTGTTACACGCGCATTTTTTACGTACGCACTGCCGTGCGGTAATATTTCATTCCCGCACGGCTTCGAGTGGGGAATTTCTCGCGTGTGAATTGGCTATTTGTCGCACAGATGGCGCGCGCGTAATGGCCGTGAATTTTCATCTTACGGCACTTGTTGCACATGTAACTATTATGACTGCGGTCCATTTGATGTTACAAGTGCTACGAAGCGTTCTTTTTCTTCTTTTTTCTTCATTGAAAGGAAGTGCAAAAACGTTTATTTTCGATAAAATTTATTGTAAAGGTTATTCGAATGTCTTGGATAACATTTTTCAAGAATTCGTCTCATTATTCTGTGCATAAAAGTATTAAGGTAACATTACCGAAAACTTGATGTTTTACAAGATATTTTGTATTTTATGTCAAAATACTAGAATTTTCAAGCCTTATAATTCCAAAGTTCTTAATGAAAAATACTTTCTTATAGTGTTTTGGAAAGCCCTCGAGATAAGCTACAAGAATATGTAATAAAAGTAGGTGGTTCTACTTAAAAATTGAAGGTGACCTTTACGTGACCTTCAAGCAACTATTTAAGGTGAAACTAATGACGCCATTTTATGTACCCTTTGAAACCATGCAACTTTGGTCTGGAACATTTTTCTCTAAAATGTTGCGTTTACGAATAAATCGGGTGATACGGGTGGTCTGAGACACCCGGTATATATATATATATATATATATATATATATATATATATATATATATACTAGCTGGTTACCCGGGCTTCGCCCCGAAGGACATGTGTAGTAAGACACGCAAATAGTCTTTCTCTAGCCCCCTCTTCTCCCCTCTCCCCCCTTCTCTCTCTATCTCTCTCCTCTCCCTCTCCCTCTCCCTCTCCTCTCCCTCTCCTTCTCCACTCTCCCTCTCCCTCTCCCTCTCCCTCTCCCTCTCCTCTCCCTCTCCCTCTCCCTCTCCCCCCCTCCCTCTCCCTCTCCCTCTCCCTCCCTCCTCTCTCTCTCCCTCCCTCTCTCTCCCTCTGCCTCTCCCTCTCCCTCTCCCTCCCTCCCTCACTCTCTCTCTCTCTCTCTCTCTCTCTCTCTCTCTCTCTCTCTCTCTCTCTCTCTCTCTCTCTCTCTCTCTTCATATACTTTTGATAAAAATTCGGTTAATTTTTTGAACTGAAAAATTGGAAAAATTAAAAAAATCGGTTTCCAGAAAATTATCAACAAAAAACTATACACATAGTAGCACTCTCCGGAAAATTCTACCCCTATTTCATATACTTTTGATAAAAATTCAGTTCAGGGGTTTTGACTAGGCGATATTAAAGAATCCGTGAAAACACATTTTACTTCTTTTTACCCCGTTAGGGCTCGAATTTCTAAAAATCCCTTCTTAGTGACACTCCCCGGAAAATTTTACCCCTATTTCATATATTTTTGATCAAAATTCGGTTCAGGGGTTTGGGCTGGGCGTTGATGAGTGAGTGAGTGAGTGAGTCAGGACATCTTCCTTTATATATATAGATATATATAAGCATGAAAACATTTTTTTCTTATATATATATATATATATATATATATATATATATATATATATATATATATATATATATATATATATATATCAAAACTTTATAAAGCTAAATCTAAAATTGACTCGTTTGGAAGAGTACAAAGGTAAGTATATGACGAATATAAAATTCTATCAACTAGATCTCACATTCAGGTAAGTATTGCATGACGCACATACTTTTTTGTACTAAATGTCTTTCTTTCTTTTCCAGGTAACCAACCTCTAATCTAGCTTCTGGCTGTCAAGCTGAACTCCTCCATCTGGCTGCGTCATCAGCTGACTACTGCTGATCAACTGTTCCACGTCTGGCGCTGCTTCATCGCTGCTGTCAAGTGGAATTGTGATATAGGCATTGAAACTCGTATCTTCGGGATCTCTCTCTTGGATAGGAGTGGATGTTATATGGGATTTAACTACTTTCATTTCTGCTTTGGTTTTTACAGAATCTCGTACTGGCGTCGCCTCTCTGACTGCTGCTCCATGGCTCCGCTTCTGGACATGATTGCTGGTGGATCAGACGCTGATGGAACGGACTGAGATTTCGAAGGCGGTTGCAAGGTTAGGTTAGATTAGCTTTATAACAGAGGCTGTTACATCGTGTGCTGCGCGTCGTCGCCTCCAGAACGGTCATGGCGTACCGTACGGTGTCGTAGGAGGCGGCAACGCTGTTGGCCAGAATTCCGCCCCTACACCTGTATGCGGCTTTTCTCCGGCGGGTTTATCTACGCCTTTGCGAACTAAAAGAGTTGGGCACCTTCAACGCGGACTGCCCGAAAGAGGAGCGCGCTGCTGAGCGATTAGAAATGCACAGACAGTGGGCCGAGCACATCCGGGATCCACGTTTGCCGGGAAACGTACGAGGGACGCCATTGCACCCAATTTCGACGTATGGTTTAACAGACGTACTGGCTTCCTAACTTATAGGATGACCGAACTGTTAACGGGTCATGGATGTTTTTCCACTTTTCTCTACCGTATTGGGAAAGAGGATAGCCCGGCGTGCAGGTATTGCTGTTATGCGGAAGACTCGGCTGAACATACGCTTGCAGCGTGCCCCTTTTGGGGTGTCAAAAGGGGTGAGCTTACGGCGGTCCTTGGGCATGATTTGACTTTAGCTACAGTCATAGCCAAGATCTGTGACGCAAAAAACGCCTGGAAGGCGTTTGCTGTTTTTGCGGAGAGCGTGATGACGAAGAAGGAGGAGGACGAACGCAGGAAGCAACTGGACGTCCCCGACGGAAATGCGGGCGCGGGCGACACGCGAACGATGACTCGATGTCTCGACGAATTGGTTTATATTTCTGCGATTTATCTTCTTCTGTGAAATGTTAATTAGGTTTAAGTTGCGGCGTGCGTCACCATTATGGTGAGTTTGCGGTTATTGGAGTTTACTAGGGGTGCCCCTTTTGGGGGTGGGTGGGCGCCGGTCGGTCGCGGGCCTGCCTCCCCTGGAGTCCGGTGCGCTGTGTGCGTGCCTGGAGTCGGAGTTGGTTTTACCATGCAACGTGGGAGAAGCGGAAGTGCGTCCCGCCACCGCTTCGCGCCGACTCTGGGATACGTTGGCGACGTTCCCAAATCCCTAGGGAGTTGGTGGCTCGGGGGCGATCGGCGCCTGTCCTCTTGCCGGGAGCCCCCTTCTCTCCTTTTCTTTGTCGGTAATGTGCTTGCCTTCTAGTTTGCTTGTCAGGGGGATGGTCGCCTTTGGCTGCGGGGTCCTCCGGGGGTCGGCCGGCCGTGGCTTGCCGCTCGCTGCTGTTTCGGCTCCTGCCCCACTGGAAACAGTGGGTGCTGAAAGCTTTTTGTGGCGGCGGACCTCGGTGGATCGTCCCCTGGTGGGTCTTCTCGGTGGCCCGTGGTTTGGTGGCTCTTCTCCCTGTTTATGTTTCCGCGCCCTCCCCCTGGGCTCTCTCCTACGGGGTGGGTCTAGGGGAGGGACGCGGTTTTACTCTCACCAAAAGTAAATCTCCCTCTGCCTTGTCAGAGCTTGTTGGATCCATGTGCCGGATCCTTTGTTGGTAGTGGGATGTTTTTGTTTCCCCGAATGTTAACGGACTCGCTAGACGGTCAGCTGGCTAGTCCGTGTCTTGTTTTGCGTGGAACTCCTCTACCCGGGTAGGGAGTTCCTGTTCGTTTTTGTTTGTACACGTCTGTGACCGAGTACGCCTTCCTGGGGGTGTGAACTTCCCTGGGGAGGCGGTCTCCGCAGCCAATGAAGAATTCCTGGGGACTTCCGAGGTAGTCGAGTGGTTTGGTGTGCCAACTACTCGACTAGGAGACCGTCCTTTCCCTCTGGGAATAAGCACCCCTATTATTGACCTCCCGTGTGTCTTTAGTCTAGGGTTTACGTTGTTTGTCGCCTCGTGCGTGGGGCTGTTGTGGCACGTGAAGAAATACTTTGGGTGTCCCGCGTGTTGCAATTATAGTCCTTTGTCCTGTGTTTGGGAGAGTGTTTTTAGTGGGTGCAAGCCCAACATACCCTGACAGCCAAGTCAGGAATGCGTCGAGGCATTTTCACTCTTCCACCAAAACAAAAAAGATTAGCTTTATAATACATAAGTTTATATGCTTATAGTATTATTCCAGTGCAAAAATAACATTCTGTGATTGTTAAAATATAATATTTAACTTCAATTATTAAAATAACTATATACATTAGTAGGTATGTATCTACATGGAATACATGTTCATTCACTGGTAAGCAGCCGTTCATTTACTGGTAATTTTTGTTTATTCACTGGTATATCGGTCCTTTTATCACTTTCCATTTATTTTCTAAATGTTTATTTTGAAAGCACCTTAATATTTTTTAAATAATCAGTATGATATATTGAATCAACTACATCAATGCTGAAAGTGACACGGATAATAATTTTATTTCATGTCTTTAATGAATAGGAGACGCTGCTTATTTGTTCATTCACTGGTCAGTTCACCCTACCCAAAGTCGCGTTGGAAGCATTTAAAACAAAAAATCATGTTTTTCACGAAGACTTTGAAGTCAAAATAGATAGCTAGCCGTTACGATTACAACAAATTTATTACAAGAAATGAAAATTGGTTAAATTGTATTTTTCCCAAACAAAGTACTAAATTTAATTCCTACTTTTTCCGCATATACGTGTGCCTTTTTAATAGATCAAAGAGTTTCGTAGAATGTCCGAACGATATAAAAGAAAGAGAACTGAGGAAGTACGAAATAATCCGGAAATGATTGATTTTATTGTTCGGAAAAAGTCAAAATCCGATGACGCGCTATTTATATATAATTTATATCCGGAAACATCCCGAACACACATGTAAAAAAGATTAGACAGTTCTGTGAAGAAATTGAAAATGGAACAGATTTGATTGATAGAGATATTTCATTAAGTACTTTTATTTCTGCAAAATTAACATGCCATCAATATAATATTATTCGTGACGTCACCAAATTTAGATTTAGAACACTACCTAGTTATTATCAAACTCAATTATCAAAAAAGATTGTTTACTACAGCGAGAAACGATAGAAATTTCTGAAATAGGTGTTAAAGTCTCTCTTACAAGTCTTTGGATCATACTGCTTTTAGATTCATTAAACTGCTACGTCCTCATTTAAGTGCATCTGCAAATTTAACGATGATATCTAAATGGGGATGCGAAGATGCTTCCGATCAATCGCGTTACAAGTTTAATTTGATCATCCTTATACGATGATTCTAGTATTTTCATATGCAGTTTTGTACCAATAAAATTTATTCTAATAAAAATGGCGAAGTATTGTGGTCAAACAATACCCCTTCCTCAACTCGATTCTGTAGACCGATCGAATTCAAATTCGTGAAGGAAGAAGAAACTGAAGTCAAAGCTATTACTAAGAGAATTAAGGAAGAAATATCTTCTTTGATATCATCTGTTTCTGAAGAAGGTATTTCGATACAGCATACGCTTTTATTTACTATGATCGACAATAAAACCTGTAACATAATGAAAAATACTAAATCATCGATGAAATGTTATATTTGTGGCGCTTCTCCAAGTGAAATGAACGATTTGAATTTAATAAAACAAAAATTGTAAAAGATGAATACTTTTCGTTCGGACTTTCTTCATTACAATGAATTCGTTGTTTCGAATGCTTATTACATATTTCGTATAAATTAATATCAAATGTTGGTCAGTGAGGAATGAGAGTCATAAACGAGAAGTCGAACAAAGAAAAAGAGGGATACAGACTGCCTTCAAAACAAAAACAAGTCTCTTGATAGACTTTGTGAAACAAGGAAGTAGGGAGTATATGAGAGATCTGGTCCGGGTGCTCCGAGGGGGGAGCAGTGCAGGGGGGACTCGAGAGGGGGGCAGGAAAGAGGAGTTTGTCAGGGCGACCAGCGCGTCGGGAGGTCGGGACACGTTCTATAAACATTTATCATATCGATGTTCGGCCGATAGTATTTATAAACATTTATAAACATTTATAAATACTTCAAATGCGAGCGCCTATGACAGGTTTTCTTCCTAGGAAAAGTCATCACGTGGAAAAGGGGGGGGTCCACGTTTTAGGGAGAGGGGTCCTCATGGAGAAGGGGTTGTCATGTTAACAAAGTGAGCGCCGATGTCCGGCTGCTGTAAGTTTATCGACAAATGTAAACGTGATAAAATTTCTCGTCGTTGACGAATTAACCGTCGCGGACTCCTCTTCATGTTCTTTTTCTAGAAAGAGACAGTGTCGATGACGATTTAACCGTGGCGAGAAATATCCCGGCTGTGCGCGGGGTGGCGCAGCATATTGTAAAGCGAGCGCCGCACAGTGGTCTATTTCCCGAAAAAGGTAAACTTTATTTACAGTAACCATTAGATATATGAAATCGAGTGTTTTTTAAGTATTCAAACATGGCAAATCTATTTTTAAGGTTTTTTTGGCTCCATACTCTAATGCCCGTTCTAGACTGGAGGCTGAGCCTACTCTCGGCTCAGCCGACTACGGTCATCCGTCTACACTGCACAATTTTTTTAGTTGTTTTAGGTTGGTAAGATTGAAAGCTAACTTCAATATGATTGTTACCCGTCTACAGTACTAGAATGTGGCCACAAGTAGGATCATCCTCCGATTTATCATGGATGTGTTACACAGTAACCTACTGCAAAACTCATCAATAATATCTATAATATTAACAATAAAAAATGCTGCAAAACAAAGACAAAAACTTTGTTTAATAGAACGAAAGGTAATTGAAAAAAGAATTAGAGCAAGAAAATTACTTGCAGCATGAATATTAAGAAATAAGCGACGACAAATGTTTCGAAGATCATGTTGGATTCAACCTGAACTAGCATTAGATATTATTGGAAAATATTGGGAAGAGCAAGTTCCTCTCTATACAGATAATATTTATAATAACTAATTAAATTAAATTTAATACATTTTAAAATTTAACAACTTAATGAGTGTAACCATTATGACAGATGAACGCTTTTATAAGAAATTTCGAATTTCAAGAAATTCATTTAATAAGTTGTGTGAGGATTTGCATTCTTACTTTTTCAAGATGGACACACAATTTAAAACAGCAATATCTGTACCCAAACGTATTGCTATAGCATTGACAATTTTAAAAGGTCGAAGTGATTTTTGGACTGTAGCAGACCTTTTCCATGTGGGCAGAAGCACAGTGCCATATTGCATGAATTTTGTGTTGCAGTAATTACACATTACAGTCATTTTATAAAATTTCCTTCAACAGAAGAGGAAAGAGCAGAAATTGCCATAGGTTTTTGGAATAAATAGCAATTTTATAATTGTTTTGGGACTATGGATGGTACTCACATACCAATATTGTGTCCAAAAGCTTCTGCACAAGACTATTATAATTACAAATCATTTTACTCCATAAACGTTTTAGCAATAGTGGACCACAAATATCGTTTTACGTAAGATATTCAAAATATTTCTAAGAAAATATATTTAGTTGAAACTAGTAAGTAGTAACTTTTATTTTCTAGATATGCAGTTATTGGAGCTCCAGGAAGATGCAATGATGCTTCTATTCTTCGTTAAAGTACATTGTTTAAAAAGTTTGATAGTAAAAATCCAAAAATGAAAACAAAATTTTATTTAATCTCTGATGCTGCATTTCCTCTTTTAAGTTGGATAATGAAGCCATATAGAATCACTAATAACATGCCAATATTACAACAAAACTTCAACTACAGATTAAATAGAGCTAGAATGACTATTGAAAATGCCTTTGGTCGTATGAAAAGTAGATGGAGAATTATTACATCAAGACCCGACATTACTTTAAATAATCTAAGAAAAATTATAAAGTTTGCATGATATTACACAATTTTTGTGAGGATGTTAATGAAGATCCAACAGTTTTTCTAACAGAATGTACCGAAGAGGAAATATTGCAGTCAGATGAAAATGAATTATCAGAGGAAAATTGCGAAAACGATAGTATTTCAGGAAAACTAAAAAGAACAGAATTATCCCAAAAATTGTTTCGTGATGGCCTATCAATGAAAACACATATTGCAAAAATACAGAATTCTTGAAAATTACTTGTAAAAATAAATAATATATATATTATTTGTGTGTGTGTATGTGTATATAAATATATATATATACACACATACATATAAATTTAGTTTTATAGATGTATCGTTGTATGTAATAAATAAAAAATGTTCACATTGTGTAGACTGAACTTTAATAACGTAATATTTTTTTAAATATAAACATTTCATACAAAAATACTTGTCAGATAACAAGAACTCAACATTTGTAGCGTACATTTATCACAAAATTATGTTATACCTCCGTATTATAAAATCTTAAGTCTTCTCAAATATTTCGCCCAAATACGGATGAATATAAACTTCGAAAAAAAACTGTGCTTATTATATTATATTAAATGTACATTAAATGTACACATGTATAATTCAAATTAAATATTTAACACAAATACGAAAAAATATAAACTCTGAAACAAATTTGCTTTGTAGGGTAGACCGGGGCACGTTGTCACACATTTTGTTCAATATTTTTTGTATTTTTTACATTCAATATTTGAGAGTACTTTGATATGCCAAAATTTCGAGTGAACCCTCAGCTTCAATTGGACAGTATCGAATTTTGTGTGATTGTTACTCTACAGTTGTTACATAACAATAAATAACGACAGGTCGCTTGTGACAACGTGCCCCGTGACCGGGGCACGTTGTCACATCAAATGTGATTGCATGCAAAATGTTATCCAACTGAATTCAAGGTAAATATCAATATATTATAGTGCGCTGCAATGTAAAAAAGTAAAATCCTTCACAGAAACATTTATTTTATTTCAAAAAAGTACAAAAAACACGAAGTTTTCGTCTTAATCTAAATACAAGAATTCCACTCAAATGCACAACTTATTGATACACATTTAACAGCAAGACGAATTACTTCTAGATCGACTACTGCGGCTCTCGCAGTTTTCCGTTTGTAGGAGCGCACCATATCCCAATTGCACCTATGACATTAAAATTCGTGACACGTGCCCCGAGGGCATTTTTTTATTCCAAACAGCCTCATGGCCGACACGTTTGAGATATTCATAAGGTTAGGTATTGCACGCGGTAGGTAAAAGTACATACTTTAAGATAATATAAAGGTCTATTCTGAAAAACATAAGCTTCATGTCCAGTACATTGAATATTAGACAATAAAATTTTACTTACGGTCGCAAAAAACTTTCAAATTGATTTTACATCAACACAGCTGGAGCAATCTCAACACTGTAAACATACCAAAGATGGGCATGCACTAACACGTTTTGGGAATAACGGGTGTTGTCCTCTGATTATTAGTTTTTTAAATAAAGCCGATGTGACAACGTGCCCCGGTCTACCCTACACTTATTTATGTACATGAAATGTACACATGTGAACAACGAAATAAAAAAAATAGGAGGTGTTTGGTTAATAGCTAAGTGGACTGTATCTGTGATGGAAGATTTTACGAAATAAATTTTTTTTTAATCTCAAGGAAATCGTTTTATTGAAAATGTAAGCGATGGATATCGTGAACAGTCGTACAAAATTCTTTGTCGTTATAAAATATGTCTTTTTCACATCAAGTAAATATAGCGAGAAAACAAGTATCATTTCAAATAAACAGAATCACATGCAATAGAAAATATTGTCGTTCTCTTATAGAAAGGCAGGATTTGTATTGTGAGAAGAATATCGTTCAGATTCAATTATTCATATAAAGGGTACTCTTCATATCCATATTTTTCAAACTCGTGAATATAGATTCCTTCCTTGTCATATCCTTCAAATCTTTGGTATCTCATCTCATTTTAATACAAACAACGTATTTGATAAACGCTGTTTTGATTATGTTTCTAGAAAAGGGCGACAAGTACGTGAAAATCTGTAAAGACCATAATATAAAAACATAAATCGCATAAGTATTGCAAAATAGAACACACAAATTATGAAACGCAAGATAATTACAAGTTGTTGCTATTATGAACCAATGAGCGTTGTTATAAATCTTCTTGAATCGATGATCGTCCTATTAAAGGACACGTTAAATGAAAATCACTATGAACTTTTCTTGAGAAAACAGGAACAATCTTGTTATACGGTATGTTTATTATTTGAATGAATCCTTCCATGAATTATTTTATAACGACTCATTCGCTCATAATACGAATAGTAAATTAAATATAATTGAGAATAATTACGCAATAATCACCGTGAATGTTATTATTAAATTAAGAAACAAACGATGTTCCTTATGCGACGCAATCTTACTTGAATATCAAACACGCTAATAAGATTCTTGTTATAAACGTTATTTAGCATCAAAGTATTAGAATCTAGTGAAACGTACGTTTTTAACAATACTCTGTACGGACAAATAATTACAGAATATGGCGACACGAAGTACATCTCAATACGTTAACAAAAGAGAGCAGATATTACGTTAATCGGTTGCAACCGCTTTCAACTTGAGAAAAGCAAAATAGACGTCCATGTCCAGAAGGGACCAGAAACAAAACAAAGCTACTTCCATGGAAGCTTTACAATACGTTCTTGAACGAACGTGGTTCAGTGAAGCAAAATACTTAATGCTTCCTCCCTCCGCCGTATACGGTTTCTGGAACCAAGACAGAAACTAGCAAACGAAGGTTTTGCTCAACGCGAGTCTTGGCATTACCTGAAACCGGGAAGTTACCTTAATCAAGTGTTCCGCTTTTAGCGGACAGCATCCCTTGACAAAAGAATCTCCCTCTGATTGTGATCAGAAGTGACCGTTCAACAGTGTGAGAACTGGCTTTTCTCGATCTTTCGTGCTCTCTCTCTCTCTCTCTCTCTCTCCTCTCTCTCTCGTCAAGGTTCGTAGTAATGGCCGTTCGTCCGTCGCCTTCCTTCCTTCCAAATATTGCCACAGCGGCCGATAATCTCCGTTGTTCCTTGATCTCTCGTCAGCAGGATGTACATACCTTCGAGCAGGCCAGCAGATAATGTGTAATAAGCCCCACACAACGCGGATACACGCGTGATACATTGGCTGGCGATGGACTTGACGAAGAATCGAAAATGCACGAGCAGAGAGAACGAGCAGAGAAAACGATGCTGACTCGTGAGCGTTCCGGAACGAAAGAGAGCGACGCTCTTCTACGTTCACATTTTTCCTCACGATCCCACTGCTACCGTCACGTGACTCGCGAGTCCACGCAGTGCGCCGTTAACGCCGCTGAGGCGCCACCGTTTGTAACTAGGGGCCATATTCATAGTCAGAACTTATTTTTAAGTCCGCCTTAAGTTTGATCTTAAGACGACCTCTAGATTCATAGTCAAAAAATAAGGCAAATGATTTGAGCAAAATCTCAAGTTAAAGCTTATCAAAGACGATCTTATTTCAGAACGTCTTGACATGATTCATAAACACATCTTATTTTACATAAGCATATACTTAAGACCATCTTATTAGTTATGAATTCATAGTCATTTAAGATCATCTTATTTGACATATATGTTGTTAAATAAGACGATCTTCGCCAAGTCAAGTTGGAAGGTGACTTAAGCAAGCTCTTGCAGTGTCAGAATAGATGTGTACATAATGGATATGATAAATATTAATGAAATAGAGGACATTAATTTGTCAAGCGAAGATGAAGAAGTGCAAATTCGTGTTCCGAAACGATATATCCGCGATGGTGAAAATCCTTTCGAGTTTTATAATGAATCGGAATTTCAAAAAAAATTCCGTTTTGCAAAAAATTCAATTATGTTTGGTATTTTACCGTTAATAGAAGAAGGACTTTCAAAAATTAACAAATCGTGGTTTACCAATAACACCAGTTTTTCAATTATTAATTTCTTTACGATTTTATGCAACAGCAAGTTTTCAGGTTAGTAATAAAATTGTATTACAGTTTAATTAAATTCACAATTATATAAATATTAAAAATCTTTTATATAAGGTAAAAATATGTAAATATGTATAAATATATATTTTTATAGCTTGTCATGGGAGGTGTAATAAAAGTATCGCAACCTAAAATCTCAAGAATTATTTTTCGAGTGTCAACTCTGTTAGCCAGTCATATTAATGTATACATCAAGATGCCACTATCAGTTGTAAAAAGGATTGAAAATAAATGTTTATTTGAAGAGTTTGGACGTGTTGGAGCTATAAGTTTACCTTCTATCAGTGGAGCAATCGATTGCACGCATATTCGACTGACACATGCTAGATTTCAAGCCATTGATGAAATATTTAGAAATCGAAAAGGATATTTTTCGTTAAATGTTCAAGTAAGTATTTTAACAGTTTTAATTTAATTTTAAAGTGATGAAAATTAGACATTTTTTTATGTTTTCCTTGGAATTATATTCATATATTATATTTTTTATATATAACATTTTGTTAATTAATATTTTATTAAAATTTAGTTAATATATATTTTGCAGGCTGTTGTTGGCCCACATACTGAGTTTTTAGATATAGTTCCAGAATGGCCAGGAAGTGAGCATGATAGTCGTATATTTCAAAATTCACGTATATACATGCGATACAGACAACGTGAATTAGACGGGATGCTAGTCGGAGATGGTTACCCTTCTTTACCATTTTTATTGACACCAATTAATAATCCTATCAGTGATGAAGAAGAAAGGTTTGATATACATATAATTATAATTCTAGCAATAATAATACTAGTACAAATATATATAATTGATTGTATTTTTGTTACAGGTATAATATAATTCATGGGAAAACACGAAGAACCGTCGAAAGGGTCTTTGGAATTTGGAAACGTAGATTCCCTTGCTTATCAAGAGGTCTTCAAACAAAATTAATAACATCTACAACAATTGTTATAGCATGCGCTGTCCTTCACAATCTCTCGCTAATATATAATGATATTATGGAAGTAGAAGAAGAAGAAGTAGAAAATATAAATCAATGCCGTGTCCCATTTTTACGGCGGGACACCAGGGATCGTTTTATCGACGGAGGAGGCGGGAAGGATTATAAATTGACTCACTTCAATAAATGACAACTTTAATAATCACTCTGAGTTGTACAGATTATTCGCGTGAAACGTTCGTCGCTCCCGAGACTCCAATTGCCCTCTCGTCTTCTTCTCTCGCTTCCTTTTATTATCTCTTACGTCCTTCGTTATCGCTGAGTCGCCCGATCGGATGTAGGCCGATCGTGCAACTCATACACTTGCTGACTCGGTTTTGCGTAATGCTTTCATGCTTTCGCGGTCGCGTTGCTTAATGTTATATTCTCGGTCTTTCTTAATATTATCTTATTTATTATTACATTTATTGGGGCCGCAACATCTCTTCCCCTTTGAGAGAAGGAAACTACGGTCTGTAGTTTTCGTTACAATTTCTCGCTGCTTATCCTATTTCTATTTGTATTAGGATGGTTTATTCTCTTTATTATTTTCTGAGGTTACATTTTTCTTATTTTTTAGTATAGCATCGCTGGGTCGCCCTGTATTTGCGGTCGGGCGTTTGCTCGTTTCTTGTTTCTTTTTATTACATAGATACTTATTCCTATTATGCTTAATATGACTATTATCGTAAGTGTCGATCCTACGGGATATATGACATAGGGATTTTTTATTAGGGTGTCTTGGGGTTTTTCCAACTCTTTATTTATGTCACTTATGTCTAGGCTTAATTCCATTAATTCGTTCGGATTTCTAATTACGGGTTCTAGTCTAATTTCCTTTTTTGCTTGTTCGTTAGTGTTTTTATTTTCGTGTGTTAGTGTCAGGTTAAAATCTGCTAAGTGTATTTCTATTTGTTTCATTGTCTTTTGTTTTTTTGTTTTTATAACAATGTCGGGTGTAGTTAATTTACAATTTTCTTTTATACTTAGTTTCCCTGTTCGTTCGATTTCTACTTTTTGCTCTGCTTGCTCGTTACATTGAATTGTCAGCTTTTGCTTTTTCGGCGTTGAGAATAACCATGTTTGTGGTTCGGTAAGGGTTATCCATAGGGTTACGTTTGACAATATTTGGCGTTTTTCGCAGGTATTTGCATATCCTGGCGCTTTTACGTAAACTTGCACCTCGCATGGTGCGTCGGCTTTTATACGGTATACCGGGTAGTTGCGGTTACATATATATTTTTCTCCTTTTCGTTTACAATCATTTAAATCGCGTTCTTCTAACGTTATGTAATTATAATTTTCTTTATCTATTGCTAGGATGTTGTGGGTAATTCGTAGAAATGTAAAAATGTTAGCGTGGTGGTGGACAGGTAATGGTGTTGTCCTTATTATTTCGTACGCGGGGTATGCTACCACGGGAAATTTAATTATCGTGTAGATATTCGGGTTGTTGTAATATGCATTGATTTCTACGTAGCTCTGTATATCGTTCCAATCCTCTATTCTAACCTTGAACGGGAAGTGAGATCCTCTCGTCAATTGTGACGTTGCCTCTTTTAATTCTGTTATTATTCTTTCTATCGGCAGTAAGCGGGTGAGTATGATTCCTCCTCGCGAATATGTGAGGTAATCAATCGTGTCTTTCACGTCTTCCAGTAGATCTTCTGTAATCGCGGTTATTATCAGTAACTGTTCGTCTATTGCTTCTCTTCTGGCATACATGGCTGAGTTTAGCTGTATACGTGTCGTGACGTTCGTCAGCAGTTGTTCGTTATGATATAACGATTTTTCTAAGGCCTCCATGTGGCCTATCGTAGCATTTATCACCTTTAATTGATTTTTCGCGGTGTGCCGTAGAGTCTGTTGCTGATTTTGTATCAGTTCAAGCTGTTCTTGTATGTTTTTTGCGTCGTCGGCATCCATTGTGCCGAACAGCGTTTTGCTGATCGAGCCAATTGCGTCTATTAGACCTCGTTTATTATCGTTTGTTTTGTATATCGTTTGTAATCGCGTTAATAACTGCGTTAATTTTTCGTTATTCTTCTCTATCGTACGGAGAATATTTTTGCACGTCTGCTGCGTGTCCTTTGCGAGTATCATTTTGTATACCTCTTCGGTTTGCTGCAAAAATTCTTGGAGTTGGTGGTATCGGTTTCCTAGAGCTGCTACGTCGATTTTAATCGCTAGTTTCCAGGTGGCTTCTACCTGTTGTAGTTGTCCGGTTCTCTCAAAGTATATTCCCGGCTCGTTGCTGAATTGTCGTATTTCGTACGATGGTACTGTCTCGGGATTCGCTTTTTTCGCGAAGTGCTGGACGACGATCAGCGTCCTGTAAGATAAGGACTCATGTTACCTTTCTTCGAATTTTTATCTTGGCTTGGTTATGCCTTCTCCTAGCGTTTTGTCTCTCATCGCGCGTTTAGTTGCTCTTGAGACGTAGCCCTGAGCACTTTTCTTAGCTTAATTAATTGATACGATATGAGGTGTATTCAGTGTAACTTGTATTTTGCGCCGGCGTCTTGCGACGCCTGTATGCGGTCGTACTGGTTAAGGGCGGCGCGAGCGGGTGCCGTAACTTTGCGTAGTGCGCCTACTAGTGCGCCTACTAGTGCGTGTGCGGGGCCCTCCTCGTCCCCCTCCCTCTTATGTGGAAGCGACCTTAACACCCCCGGGCACCTGGGTGCTCATCAAGCCATTGGAGATCACGGTGGATGTGGCCACCGGTCGACGTACTGTGCGGATGGTCTAGCGTGCTTGATGTTCGGTAAGTGCTTTATTATTTTAATCGTTTTATCTATTCCTACCGCCTACTTCCTATTGCTTGTTTTTCGTTCTTTTGCGGTTTTTATTGTTCTATGAAAGGCTTTATTCGGTTTACGTGTACTCGTGTGGTTTTCCGTCCCTTTTTTATCGTATAGTTGACGTCTGAGTGTTTTTCAATTACTTCGTACGGTCCTATCCACGGGGATTCTAATTTTTTCGATCTCCCTCTACGCACCGTTTCGTCGTGCAAGAGAACTTTGTCTCCCACTCGGAAATTGATTTCTTTTGTCTTCTTATCGTACGTCTCCTTGGCCTTAGATTTTTCGTTTCGCAAATGTTCCTTTGCAACTCGTTGTGTCGCTCTTAATTTTTCTTTCAGTTCTTGCGCGTAGTCGTCATAAGTATACGTTGGTTTCGGTGGTTGCGACAGTGCCGTGGGCAGTGTCGCTTGGTGCCCATATACTAGTTCGAAGGGTGTAAAACCAGTTGCCGTGTGCAGCGTCGTATTGTACGCAAACATTGCGTATGGTGTCCATTCGTCCCAGTCTGTCTGGTCCGCGTTAATATAATGTCGCAGATATTCTGCTAGTGTCCTGTGAGAGCGTTCTAATGCTCCATTGCTCTCAGGATGGTACGCCGTCGTTTGAATTTTTTCTATCAGTAGGGATAAAATGGGCTAACCGCTCCGGGAGCTCCGAGGGGGGAGCGGGGCGGGGGGGAACTCGAGGGCGAGGGGGTCCGCGGGGAGGGGAAGGTGTCCGCGTTCTAGGGCGAGGGGGTGGGGGGGGGGGAGCGGGGCGGGGGGGGACTTGAGCGGCGCGCGGGTTTATTGTTTATTAAATAATTATAAACATATCGTTGACAAAGGGGGTGCCGCCGAGGGGAAGGGGGAGGGGGATGGTGTCCGCGTTTTAGGGTGAGGGGGTTGGGGGGGGGGGCGATCGCGTTGGGACATGTTGTTTATAAAATATTTATAAACATATCGTTGACAAAGGGGGTGCCGCCGAGGGGGAGGGGGAGGGGGGTGGTGTCCGCGTTTTAGGGCGAGGAGGAGGGGGAGGGGGAGGGGACGTTCACGTTTTCGGCGCGGGGTATTACAAAGGCTAACGGGCGCCGTTCGGCTGCTGGAATTTTACCGATGAATATAAACAAAACAACTTGTCTGTGCAATGATCTCACCCCTGTAGAATATGCGAGCCGCCATTCGGTTACGGCGTCTCACACTACAAAAGCGAGCGTCGATGGTCCGACGACGGTTTAAAGATAAAATGGCCGAGGTAAACAATTGATAAAAATTTGTCTCCGATGACTATTCAACCGTTGCGGAGTCCTTTTCATGTTTTTTTTTTTTTAGTATTCTATAATATAATAAATAATAGTGAAGGAAATTATAAAAATATAATAAAATATATAGAATAAAAATATTTATTTTATAAACTTGTTAAATTTTTATAAAATTGTTAAATTTTTTATTTAAAATTACCATACTTCTTCTTCTTCAACATCGAATTCGTCTTCGATTCCAAATAGTCTTCGCAATCCGAAGATGTCCACGGATCCCGATACGTCCCATATTTCTTCGTTGTTTTCCTGGTTTATTCGTCGAAACCATTGCACCCAACGCATGTTTTCAATATTTATATGACCACGTATCCTTATTTCGTCCCATTGTATATTGGGCTAATAAAAAAAATTTTTTAAAACATTTAAAAAAATTTAAAAAAATTTAAAATCTATAAAAAAAATTTTTAAAAAATTTTAAAAATCTGTAAAAAAATATTTATGCACACCTGAACGTGAGGGATCCGAATCCTCACCATATTAAAAAGTCGGATCTCACGCACCGGCACGTTATCGATCCATATCCACTACAAGATAAAAAATAGTTAATTTTATTTTTATATACAGTTATGTGAATTGTTGCGCGCATGCCGCCCGGTATGCTTTTCAAAAATGTTACGCCCAGGTCGACAGTGAATCCGTGACTCTTCGGATTTCTCTCTCTCACACACTTATTCACGCTCGCGCACTCACGAAAATAACGGGCGACACGCACGCAACGGTATTAGATATACATACCCCGATGGTAGGGTGAACGATTTCAATAAACTCTTCGATTCTATTAAATCTCTCCATTTTTTTTCTTATATATTTTTTTGTTCGCGAACGTTCACTACTGACAGTACTGACCGACTGACTGTAGAGGACTACAGAGGATCGAACCAGAGCTCAGAGAAAAGTAATTAAGATAAAATATATCTCGCACTACAATGGCGAGGATCCGTCGGATCATCGATACCATATGCGAGCGTCGCCGGGCCGTCGCTTCACAGTTTACGATATACGATACCTTAACTTTCAAGTGGTCTGAGTTCTATAGAACGTCGCATATACGGCTCGAATGGAAATGCGTGTGAAGAAATCATGTTGTAAATTATACTTAAAAAAATACATTTTTTATTCTTCTTCTTTACATATTTTTTTGTCTTTTTACATACTACGGTAGCGCACTAAAAAATAAAGCTGCGAGCTCACAATCGACGAGCTGATGTTTATCGAAGGCGTCGCTATCGCGTATTACATTTAATACTTGCGTAGGATCCGTTACGGTGGACGCGATTTTTGAGAATTGTGAGAACTTGACATCAACCGTCTCGACAATTCTACTCAATCGATGGAACATCGCGTCGATGCACATATCAAGATCGAGCATACGGTGTAACGTTGATTCGACCATCGTTAAGCGTACGTTTAAAGACTCGAGACGTACGAGTTTGACACCGTTAATCGTACAAATTCTCAATGTTAGCGGTCCAACGCTTATAAAATCGCACGTGTTTTTACAACATCGAAGGAAATTCTGAATGTTCAGTCGTTGTTCGTAGAATCCCTTCCACGTTTCATGGGACAGTATTAATTCCGTTCCTCGATGATCTCCTACTGGCGATTTCCACGTAACTCGGTGGACCCACGTTGACGCCAATTTCGAGGAATTTATATCCCGTAGCCGTTAACGCGTATCGTCTGCTGAGTATACGAACCGCGCGACGCTCCAACGAAATGCTGTAAAAAATAACGAAATTAGTAATTTAAAAAATACAATTTATAATTTGCAATTTATAATTTACAATTTTAAAAAAATATAAAGCTGTATAATTTAAGAAAAAAACGAAAACTTACTTGTTACATTTGTTCTCGTACGATGGAGTTTCAACATCGTGAATGGGTACGTAATAATTCATACGTCTACTGCCACCGCTGCTGCTTCCTTCAGCGGAATACATTTTCTCGGTTATGGAGAAGCGGACCGTTGATGCAAGCGACCGATGCAAGACTGATCGTCGTTATAAAATTAATCGAATATACGCGGCAACTTCCAACACTATGATGAAGGAGGGGGAAATTAATGTTTCTGGAACGCGCAATCAGCGCTCTGAAATTTTTAGGAGAGGGGGCTAAGGTAGGATTTTTTATTAAGACGTATACCCCCCCTTCCGCATGACATCAACCGCGAAACATGTTCAGACATGCTCAGACCCCTCTCGAGTTAGAATTCGTCACGTATACTTATTCTTTAATGTTGTGTACTATCGACTAATGGGGGGGGGGGGAAAGGAAATTTTATTAAGACGTATACCCCCCTTCCGCATGACATCAACCGCGAAACATGTTCAGACATGTTCAGACCTCTTTCGAGTTAGAATTCGTCACGTATACTTATTCTTTAATGTTGTATACTATCGACTAATGGGGGAAAGGGAAATAAAACATAGTAAAATTTACACACATACGTATAAAATTTATTTTTTAAAAAGATGACAATTCTCTCTGACGTTTCGACCACCAGTGAAATATTTTTAATACATTTTGCAATGCGCAATTCTTAACGTGTTTTCCGCATCGCATAGTATTTGTAGCATCTAGAATATTCAAAGATTCGATATCTTCGTAATCCGCATCCAGAGTCTCGATGTTTAGGTTTTTTCTCGCTTTATTCTCAAGCAGATCCACCAGCCATTCTCGTTTCTGGCATCCCTTGACGTACACGAGAGTAGGCATTTCGTCGTCGTCGTCGTCGTTGTCATCCTCTTCCTCACCGAGCACGGCCGACGTAATTAAACGCTTCATCTTGCTGTACGGCACGTTTCCTTCTTCCCATCGTAATCC
Organism: Temnothorax unifasciatus; assembly: GCA_030770225.1. Taxonomy (NCBI): domain Eukaryota; kingdom Metazoa; phylum Arthropoda; class Insecta; order Hymenoptera; family Formicidae; genus Temnothorax; species Temnothorax unifasciatus. The sequence goes on from JASTWK010001323.1 coordinate 24,369, forward strand.
ATGGTGATTGCGAATCAACCAGGAAGCGCACGATTTGTCGGATTTTGTGAGGAGACTCCACGGCATGGGGCATGTAAAGATGTAATGCGCCAGAACGACCCCGTTTCTCAGCACCGCCACCTCCTTCACGACAAATTTCATCCCGACGACGAAACCTTGCAGGTCCACGAACGTTGGTGCGAACATGAAGAGATATCTCTCTGTCTTCGATGCGTGAATCGAGAGGAATGACGCGCGTTTCGCGACACTCTGATTTATATCCTGCTCTCCTTTTTTTCCCTCTCATAAATTTGTATCGGGAGTGAAAGAGAGAGAGAAAATTTTCGTCGACGTTGCCGCGAACACTCAGACTATTTTGCGCACTACGTTGGTCAACGGATTGTACTCGATCACGCGATCGTGTATGATGAGGCAGTACGCGGAGGTATTCGGCGGTACGTTCTCCATGCAATCGAATTCTATTCTGACATCCACGGTGGCGTTTTTGACGGATTCGTTTTGTCGAGAGCAATCGATGATCACGAACGGGACCGTTACGTAGAAAAGTCGAAACGGTGAGACTCGGTTCGAGATATTCGTATCCGTAATAGCCCTTGCAGAAACGCGCGTACATATCGTACAGAATCGCCCATCTGTGTTTGTCAAAGTCCAAATTCAGATCGTCGTACGGATAGACTTCCGAGTTTAGGTAGAGTTTCACGTTGGTCAATTTGCAGTCGTCGAATCGGCTCGTGTCCGCGGACATGACGTTCTTCCGACCCGTCTGCAGAGCGAAGACGACGTATCGCGGTTTCTCGAGCTGAGTCGCGGTCTTAATGGCCCACGAGTGCTTGGTCGTGTTCTGCAACAGGGGATACTCGTACAGATCCCACGAACGGAAACCCATACTGAGATATCGTCCTTTTTCCAAGGCGCGCAGCATCGACAGCTTGTTGATCTCGCTCAATACCACGTGCGGCATTCGCCACTGTATCTTGAGTATTTTGATAGCAGGCTCCAACGCGAGATTTCCCATCAGACAATTGTTGTCGTTGCGCGATCGTATCAAGATTAATTCGTGACGAGCGTTGATCACCACGCGTTTGTAATCCTCGCAAAATCCTAGTAACAGGTTGAGCGGTACGCAGAAATTGAAGTATCCATTCGCGTTATTATGTGGATCCCAGCCGGCGTTTCTCAGAATCACGCTTCTGTCGGACGATACCGTTACGTAGTTCTTGAGCGTGCTGGTTATTCCTACGTTTCTGCAGCGATCAATCTCCACACCGTCGAGCTCGTATCGAATCTCATCGAACATGAACGCGACGCAATTATTACCCAGTACCACGTTATCGGCTGCTTGGTCGGCTGCTCTGGTCACCGTCAATGTTCCTTCGACGTAGAGAAAACTATCGCACGGCAACGTATACAGATCTTGCTGTTGTATGGGTATTCGTATCTCGTCGCTATACTCGAACGTTGTGTTGGCGTACGGGTTGTACGTGTGAGTCTCGATCTTGACGATGCGATCGTCAAAGACGGGCTCGCCTCCGATGTTGAGAATTTCGGTCATCGTTCAGACGTTTCGTACCGCGAATCCCAGAGATTGTAAAAATTTAACGTTCGATGCGTCGAGCTTCTTTCTCGTCTCTCTTTTTTTTACGCCACCGAATGTCGATTTGACGATATCGTCGATCGTCGCAGTCGTAAAGATATTCTTATCTGTCGCGTGCTCCGAGTCGTTCAACACGAGCATCTCACACACACGTCGCGCGTTATCGCTGTCGCCGTCGTACGTGCAATCTGACGGTGATCTCCTCTCCTCGAAAATCGAGCAATCGTCCGTCTTGATCCGTGACGCGTATCGTTAGATCCGTAACGCTTCGCGCGATGATCGGCAGGTAAATGATCTGCGCCGGCGTTTCCGATATCTTATATCCCGGTGGTACGCTCGGTGAAAATTCGTGTATCGTGTGAACACGTTTGCCGTTGCTGTACGCACCCGCGGTCACGTTACACTCCACGCGGATAATGTTTACGTTGATAATATTAATCGACGCGTCCGATTCGTGCCACTGTCCCGGCTGCAATATACGCTTCGACGAGAATCCCAGCAGCGATCCAACGTTGTTCGGTTTGTTAAAGTTCACTCTAAAAGCGCACTTGATCTCGCTCTTCATCGTATTGTAATTTGCGCGGAGCATTATCGGGTATTCCGTGGCCTCGTCTTCGTAGCCGTTCGCGCGAGCGGTCGCCTCTCGCGCGATATTCGCGACCGACGTACGATCGTCGTTGGAACGATTTACGCGTCGCGGACGTTTCCGTGAAATTTCGCGTTTCAAAAACTCATGTATGGCTCGTATCTCGTACGATCCCTCGGGAATCGTAATTTCCGTGTCATCCTCGTCGAAATAAAATTTATTGTTCGTAGAATTCACGTTCGGAATCGTGTGATAAGTCTCAAAACACGTTAGACCGAGCTCGTAGTCACCGTCGCTCAGATCCACGGCGGGAAAGTAGTGCTCCGCGAGGATGCTGCTCTTCCCAGTCAGCGTGAACGTTATAGACATGTCGATGCAATCTGTTAACGAATACTGAGTCACCACCGCGCACCGTCAGGCTTTAAATTAGCGTCAATCGTCCGGAGAAATTGCAGGCACAATTGTCCACAGATGCTCTGATCGTATCGCTGATAAGACGTGCGATTGTACTCAATCTTCGTCACGCTCGGCCCGAAATATCGCACCAATTCTTTCGGCGGTCGAAGATTGCCGAAACTGTCGAAATACATGACTCGATCTTCCCTCTTCGCGTACGCTACCCAATGAGTACCGGGACCCGCTGCATCGTCCAAATTCACGATACCGCTCTCGTTTCGACGTACACCGCCGATCGGTAACGAATCACGCATGAAGACACCTCTGAAGAACGGTACGCGCATACGCCTTGCCAGTCGATTCAATTGTACGTTAGTCGTAATACCCGCGGGCATATTTAACGTCTTTTTGACGTTTTTTTTTTTATTTTTGACGCTACTCCTCGCCCGCGTTTGTGCGGACCGAGATACAGCCCTCGTCCATATTTGTACGGAGCGAGATAAAGTCCGCGACCTTCCACGGCGCGATTGTGACGTTGCATCTCTTCCAGCTGACGCCGCGCGGCTTTGTTATCGTTCACGGCCTTTACGACTCCCGCCGCTCCGCCGGCCAACGAGCCGAGAACTCCCAACAACGGTAGAATCGGCAATACGCCGCCTCGTTTCGCAGCCGGAAGTATCCGTTTTTTTTTTCGTCAGCCTTTTTCTCGTTTTCATTTTTTTCGTTTTCAAACCCATTCCGAGCTTCGTCTTAGCTTTCATGGTCGCCCAGACGGCTGTAGCGGCAGCTCTTTCTCCGAGAGTCGAATCTCTCGCGGTAATGCGTTTTCGCGCTTCCGCAGCGAGTACCTCGTCCGCCGCGTGTCTCTCGGCGAGATCGCGGTTACGCGAATAGGCTATGTCGTGCTCGCGACACGCCGCGTCCAATGAATTAATACCTTGATCGCCTCTCGCCAATCGTTCTTGTAAACGAGTTCCCGGACCGCAAAATTGATAGCCGGGAATGTGTAATTCGAACGGAAGTGCGTTTATCGCGCGATTTAACAGGCCTCCACCAATTTTTTTCGCTGACATTCGCCGCAATCTTTTATCATTGGCGCGGGACCGTCGATGTGCGTTCGCTGCCACGGTTGATTGTAATGTTCGTAACAGCGACGATATGTCTGAACCTCCAAATCCGCCCTTATATGTTCCGGAAGCTTGTCCCACACGTAGTGTACGTGATCGCCGCACGTTTGCAGCAGAACGGCTTTCGGCACAAACTGCAGCTGTTCGGCGCTCAAGTCGCGAATATCGGAAGGTCTCGACAGTAGGACGAACATTTTTGCTACTGAGCGATTCGCGGTTCCGCTCGCCTATAAATAGGCGTTCGAGTCAGCCAGAGAGTCGGCAGTGTGGAAAAAATGAGATTCGTGCGACAACCGTTGGCGATTCGCGTGACGAATTGCGACGACAGATTACGGTCGATGGGGGGCAACGCGGAGAAACGCAAGCACGGTACGATGTTACCGACTACTATACGCGCGATCATTTGCGGCCCCTCGAATTGCGGTAAAACCAACGTTTTGATAAGCTTGCTGGAAAGTCCGCACGGTGTACGTTTCGAAAACGTGTACGTATACTCGAAATCGCTGCAACAGCCGAAATATCGATATCTGGAGAATTTATTGACATCGATCGACGAAATCGGCTACTTTACGTTCTCCAATAACAGTGACGTCATTCCACCGAGCGACGCGCGTCCAAACTCGATCTTCGTCTTCGATGACGTGGCGTGCGATAAGCAAGACGCTGTGAGAGAGTATTTCTCAATGGGCAGGCACTCGAGCGTCGACTCATTCTATCTCTGTCAGACGTACGCGAGAATACCTAAACATCTGATACGCGATAACGCGAACCTGCTGATCCTGTTCAAACAGGATGGTACCAATTTGAAACACGTGTACAACGATCACGTGAATACCGACATGTCGTACGACGAATTTTGCTCGTTGTGCCACGATTGTTGGCAACAAAAGTATGGATTCGTAGTAATAGACAAGGACAGCGCGCTTTCGAACGGTCGATACAGAAAAGGATTTAACGTGTTCGCGATACCGCAAAAGCGATCAGTCGTTGCCGATACCTCGTCGGAGGTGAAACGTTAGCGATCGAACGCTCTGCTTTTTTTCCCACGATGGCCGCGATCGACGGGAGCGAGAATATTCGCGAACGCGAGAAGATCGTGAAAGAGATTGCGAAAACGAGTGATTCGATTCGCAAGAAACTTCGCGCTTTGAAGACCGGTAAGATCGAGAAGGACATTGAGTTGGACACGCACTTTAAGCCTCTCATCGGGCCATTGCAAAAAATCGTCGACAAACCGAGCTTGATCGCGGTGAAGAAGGAGGAGCCGGAAAGCGTTGCTGACGCGGGGATGGAAACGTTACCCGTTCAACAGCGCGGGGAGGAGGAGGAGTTTGTTACTCCGGATGCTACACCGAAGAAAAAGAGGGAACGATTAGACTCCTGGTCGGATTTGGCATCGTCGACACCGCGTAAATCTAATCAATCGAAACGATCGAAAGTACTACCGATAACTTCTACACCGGTAACCTCTACATCGACGCGAACCGTGCAACGTACAAGTCCCGAATTCCTCGAAGACGCGGATGTTTTCGAAACCACGGACGACTCGATCGAGACGGCCGTTCAAAAGCAGTTGCAAACGTCGAAGGGTCGAGAATTTTTTGTAGAAACGTTAGAAGATGAGTTGGGTCCACTGAGCCGATTGTACGTCGCGAGCGTTTTGGGCGCCGATTCGACGATAGACAACGTGTACGGTGTTTATCTCAGCAAGAATGAATTTATGCTCGGTAATCAACGTTTCGACGTGGACTAAAGCGGATAATATAATTATCGGTGGCGTACGATACGCCGGCACACCCGGTATTTACGAGTTGATCTTCAAGAAAGCACCCGATGATAAGCTCTACTCGGAGGCGGATATGCAAAAGTACAAGGACATACTGGTGGCGACGAGTGCTCATAAATACAAGCACGATCCTCAAGGACGAGTAATGGGCAACAAGGGATTCAAGTATCAATCGATAATCTCACCGTTGATATCGACCGAACCCAAGAAGAAAAAATCCGGAAAGGGATTATTCGCGCCTCGCGCGATGACGCTAACCGACAATAAGATCGACTACGTGCACTGGGACGACCCCAACGAGCTGGTGGATCGTCTGCGATTGCTCGACGCTTCGCGTCAAGCTGGCAACAATGCTCACGACAACGAGATCATGTCGATCATCGAGGAACTTCGCGAAGCCGGGCTTATTATAAATTAAACGGTGCAACAGCGATACGTTCAATCAGCGTCGAAATGCCGATCAACAAATTTGGATTGTTCGAGCACAGCGGAGACGCGACAAACTTCCATTTCGCATCATCGGTGGAGCGGATTAATGAGAAATTTCGTGCGCAATAACGCTCTGTGTCGCACCGCCACGGACTTTGACGCAAGGTCGCGCAAGATTCGTCGCGTAGCGCAACCTGAGACAGACGGTGACGCGGTTAACAAACTATACGTGGATCAGTGCGTTAAAAGTTTGACAGATCAACGAAAAGAGTCAGACGAGAAACTTGCCTCGTTCGAGAAGGACGTGCGAGCGTTACAGACTGCGGTAAACGCGCTTCGGCGTACGAACATCGTTAGATTGGAAACGGCTAATGAACGATGAAGAAACGTTTCAGCAGAAACGACTATCGAAAGGCGACGAGTGAAGAGAAGCAACGGTTAATTGACGACGGCGACGAACAGCAACGAACGATTCGAGAACGGTTGTCGGACGGCTGTCTTACGGTTCGAGAACGGTTGTCGGACGGTTGTCGAACGGCTCAAAAACAGCTCAGTAACGATTACGAGCGGTTTAAAAACAGTTGCGAACTACGTGACAGGAAAGGTTACAAACGGCTAAAGAACGTCGACGACGACGATGAGTGGTGTTAAGCAGTTAACTGACGACGACGACGACGAACAGCAACCAACGATTCATGAACGGCTGTCGAACGGCTGTCAAACGGTTCACGAATGGCTCAGAAGCGGTTACGAACTGTTCAGAAGCGGTTATAAACTGTTCAGAAACTGCTACGAACGATGCAGAAACGGCGACAACGAAACATGACATCGCTAAAATCCGATGTACGTAAAAAAATATCGAAAAGCGGCGGTTGGTGGACGAACTGCACGCACCGGCGAGAAGAAATTTTCCTCGCAGACACGTCATAGTGCGAGGGTACGATGACCTGTGGCAGGCTGATATCGTCGAGATGCGTCCGTACTCACGTTTCAACGGAGGCTATCACTACATACTTACAGTCATCGATGTGTTGAGCAAGTACGCGTGGGCCGTGCCGCTCAAGGGTAAAGGCGGTAGCGAGACAGCTGACGCTATCGCTGAGATCATTCGACGCAGCGGGAGGTGCCCTAGTAATCTACAAACCGACATGGGGAAGGAATTTTACAACACCGACGTGCAACGTCTCGTGAAAAAACACGGCATCAATCATTATTCCACGTATTCGGTGTTGAAGGCGTCGGTCGTCGAGCGATTCAATCGTACGTTAAAGAACGACATGTGGAAGATGTTTACGCTCAATGGAAACTACAAGTGGGTCGACGCCTTGCCGCGACTCGTGTCGGATTACAACGCGCGAAAGCATCGAACCATCGGCATGCGGCCCGTCGACGTTACCCCCGCGAAAGCCGAAAGACTCTTGGCTACCGTATACAGCGCGATAAAGATCGCTGGTCCAGGCAAAATTCAAAGCGGGTGACTCGGTGCGCGTTAGCAAATACAAAACAATTTTCGAAAAGGGTTACACGCCGAATTGGACCACCGAGGTGTTTAAGATCGTTAAAGTGCAGCGTACCAATCCCGTAACTTATCTACTCGAGGACTATCGCGGAAAATCCGTCGCTGGGGCGTTCTACGAGCACGAGTTGCATCGCGCGACTTATCCGGACGTGTATCTCGTGGAGAAAGTACTGCGCAAGAGAGGTGATGAGGTTTACGTTAAATGGTTGGGATTCGATGGATCGCACAATTCATGGATATCCAAGGACAATGTTATTTAATTCTTGCAAACTGTATTTTTATTCATAACATAAAAATATGCGATATGTAATACATATAAAAATGCTTGAAATATGAAATACATATAAAGTACGTAAAAATATGAAAATACACATGTATAATATCTTTATTAATATCCTTTCCAATACTGTAATATAATACCTGTAATATATACGCACAATACATTCATGCGTTATACGACTGACATACGTTACACTACTACTACTATGTTACGTTACATACATATATACTACTGCATACGTTATACTATTACATACATCATACATATCATACATACATACGTTACAAAGGTATTTTAAAATGCCTCCATGGCAGTGTCTCGGTCGAATCGGGAATAATGAATCTTTTATCGTCATAAGGACTCAGAGCGATTTTTGTTTCGGATACGGTGTACACCTCGTATAGTTTGGACCTTATGCAAGCCTGTTGTCGCGTCATTTCAATTTCGTCGCGCAGACACCTCGTGTAATCGTTGAACGTTATAGTACGCGCTACGACGTTGCTCTTCACACCTTTCGCTTTTTTACAATCTTTTTTACCATCCACTCTCAACGCGTACATCTTCGCCCGGAGTCCGACGAATTCGGTCATGATCGCGCCGTTATTCTCGTCCTTCATCAAGCCCGGCACCTTCTTGTTCGCGAGCGGCATACCGTAAACGTTATCTACCGCGTAATCGCTCGTGTCGAATCTAGCGATATCGCGTTTCACGTTCTCATACACATCCTCGCACTCGATGTGATATATAAGGCTGTCCGTATCGGTGTACATAATTCTACACATATCGCCGTACAGGGGAGACATGTATTCGTGATGAAATTCGTACAAACAGACTTTCGATACGTCGAGAATGCACATGCCGACGTAAATAGGTTTGTCAAATTTAACCTCGAGTTTTCGCAGTTCGACGGCTATTAGATTTTCCGAAAACACGCTCCGGCTGTGAAAATTTGGTCGCGCGATCATTGCCTCCGCACCGTATCGTCCGTCCCACTTTGTTAATAATTTTACGTCAACGTGATTGCGTACATTTTCCATCGTTTTCCCGAAAACTGCGTTGTTCATCAATTTATACAAATTTTTCTCGAAATCGTTTTTGGCCTGTGTTCTAAATTTCGTATTGAGCTCGATGTAAGTGCGGAGCCACGCAGATTGAGCGAATTGTAATACGCGATGTATCTTTGTGACGCGAAGACCGTGGCGCGTGCACTGCTGTAGGTTGCGGTAGTGTATTACGTAACGTTTCTTATCGTAGAGCCGTCGCGAGAAGTTTGGATTGGTTTTTGCCCTGGCGGTTTATCACGTGTTGGGACAGAACGGTAGGTCAGCGTGCGCGTTGTGTTTATCCTGCGGATACTCTAGATCGACTTCGAGAATGTAACCCTGTGGGCGAATCCAAAGCGATCGCGCTGAAGTCGAAATTCGAAACGTCTTCGACCCATCGAAACTCCGCGTAGGGCAGTGGCTGACACATCGCCCAGCCGTACAAGTTATTTACATCGAAGTACATCAAATACGAAGACGGTTTCGATGAATCGTACGTCTGCATGTACTTGTTGTTGGCCTGCGCGTATCTGCCGGAACATTGACTCAGACCACCGCGTATACCGCGTTCGACTGAACATAATCATGTCAATGTCGGTGAGCAGTTCGAAATTGATACACGTATACTTCAACATAGCAGTCCCATGTGAAACCTGGCAAAGTGTAGTAGTACGCGGGATCGAGTCCGTAACTCGCGATACAACTGTCGCGGAAATTTTCAAAAACGTCGGCCAATAACAAGACATCGGTTTTGAGGTATAGATCGCTGTATTCGCCCAAGGTTCGAACGGAGAACCGTCGCCAGACGTTCGCGGCGTGCTCGTAATCGCTCTCGCATACGGTGCCACCGGTCAAGGAACTGTAAAATGAGTCGCGCGGTGGTAAACACGTGTCCTCCAGCTTGTCCACACAATCCACGTATTCGTACGGAAAGACACCTTTTCGCGTTCAAAAGATCGAAATCCTCGGTCGATAATTGTGAAAATTGAGAACGTACGATTTTTAACTTATCTCTGCATAGAAAAGATGCTAATTTATCGAGGCTGCTACTCAAAAATTTATACGAATCGATAAACCGTAATTTTATGTCGTTTCGCGAATCTGATCTGTCGGCGGTATCTTTAACGTGTTTCGTGAACGATATGTATTTTTCTTTCGTGATTGGAAGTAAGTCTACATGTCCTTCGTACGCTGTAGCTATCTCCGTGATAATAAAATGTGCGTCATAGCCGGATAGATTGTGAAAAATTATTGGAATGTAATGTGAATCTTTATAATTTAGATTACAGTTGACATGCGCGGGACCTCTGTATCGACCGGTCAAGTGACAATGATCGCGTACTCGCTTTTCGTCTGGCTTGAACGGTTTTTCGCAAATGTGACATTGCGCCGCGCTGCGAAATATCTCCCATTCGTCTCGCGTTAGATCTACCATGCGAACATTCTCGGACAAGATAGCCTTTACGTCGTGTGCTAAACGTCTTAGTTCCTCGGCGAACCACGCGACGCAATCCTTATCGCGACGAAACCGATACATTGATAACGAGTCGTCGTACGAGCATCGCACGTAGTATCCTATGCTAAATACCTGATGATGTTGAAACCTGAACGTGGGCGTTGTCGGATCCGCATCCGTCTTCTCGAGGGTACATTCCAGGTCGGCGTACACGACATATGGAAGTCGTTCCTTCCTGCTGTGATTTTTAAAACTCAGCCACTTGCCATCCTCGCTCGGTAGTCGGATTGCGCAGTTGTTTATCTCTCGGCAGTCTACTCCGTGGGCTTCCAATTTCTCGCTCGTGTAGAAATAGTGCAAACATCTGCAAAAAGAAAAAACACAATTTGTGTAATTTTTTTTATATTAAAAATAAAATATATATTTTTTAAAAGGAGTATAGGTACTCACCGATCGCAAAAGTATTTCCGACTACTGGTGGCTGCTCAATTGCAAGCTCACGAGGTGGGATAAATTTTTTATCCACGTGAAATGTCCCACGTTGTCGTCTCGCGGGTCCTGCACGTATAGCAGATTTACGTGTTTGTCCATCTTCAGGTCGGTGAGTCGTATCGGGAGAACGTTCGGCGTCTCCTCTCTCCCTCGATGGCGTACACATTGATGGAGATGTCGTTGAGTCGTTCGAACCGTTTAATTTGTTTCAAAGTCATTGGAAACTCAACGCCTTGTAAATTTAATACCGTGGCGTAATGAGGGTACGAGGATTCCCGTTCTGAATGTCTTTCGGCTGGATGTAGAGCAGCCACCACCGACCACGCGAAGCACGCATTGTCCCTCGATTGCACGTTGATCACCGCTTTTTTCGATTGAATTTTTTGTGGTAAATTGACGTAACATCCCGCGTGCAAAGGATTGTATTTGTTTACGTTCACAGTCAAATTGAGTATACGCGACAACGCCCACCCGCTATCGCGTTCCTGAAATTCTTCGAGGGACGATAAAGTAGGCTCGATAACGTGTCGCTCGTACCACTCGCGCAGATCGGACCGATCGGACGAACGAAAGAGTTCGCAGTTTCTCGTGTTGACACTTTTGTTCGCACGTTTGTCACCCGTCACGAACTCACCGTTGAACACAGTGTTTATCTTACATTTGCATGTCTTTGCATGACGTTCCACACATGATCGAGCACGATGTCTGTAGCATCTTCGAGAAATTGTCGCGGTTCGATGTGATTGGTATTTATCACCGCACCGGTCAATACGCGGTTTTCGAACGCGGTATCGATCTCTCGCCAAACGAGTCTTTTCGCGTTATCGTCACTACTAGTGCCCGCCGCGTACTCACCACCGATATGTACGAACCGTCTCTGTAATAGAGTCTTCGCACCTTCGAGTCGCGCGATTCTTGCCACTAAAGATTGTCTGTTTCCGACAGTTTGAGAACCGTCTGAGAGCCGCGAACGTTTGGAACGACAGTCTTCCTCGAGCCGCCCAATAAATTCCTCGCATCGCTGCGCCCATGCCAAATATTCGTCCAAAGTAGCGATTTGGTTGGACCGTTCCAACAGGTCGCGTTCCGTTTGATCGAGATGTTCCATGTTTTTTAAATCACGTCACATTCTTCGATGGGGCACTTGCACGTGACTCGCTTACACGCTGGACAACATCGACAGAAATATAGAACGGAATAATGTTGAAACATAAGATTATAAAAACTGAAGAAGGGAACATTAGAGTGCCAATTATCAAAATCTTCACGGTCACGGTCAAGAGCTCTTTGAATCGCTGTATGATTAGGACCTATTATCGTATTAAAGGCATGACAAATTGTTCTCTGTACGTACATGTTTTTTATCACCGTCAAATCGACACACTTCCCAATGTCTGTGTGAATTTGAATGAGCAATCTGTCAGAAAGGAGCATCATATCAATAATAATTTTATCCGCCCAATAGCGATACTCCTCATACTCCGAATCAAAGTCAGATTTAAAGTAAAAATCGCGAATATAAGAACTATTAAGAGCTTCACGAGTATCATATTCTTTTCTCTCGTCCCGCATCTGTCGATACACTTTTCGTCTCGCGTTAGCATTCCATTCATAAGGATAACTAATATCGTCGATAACGACTCTTTGTCTAACGCTGCGTCGATCGGTTCCGCGTATACCTAGTTCGCGATCGCGAAGAAACTGCACCGGTGATATCACATCCGTCAATTTCACTCTTTGATCTTCTTTACGCAAACCATCGACGATATCGTTTATTAAATCATCGCCAGATATCTCTTTTTTCCTTGGCCATTCCATGTTGCGCACGTTAATGTTTCACACGCGATAATGTTTTTTTTCTTCACTTTGTGCAAGTCGGGCACATGTCGCATGGATATATTTGAGACAATAGAGTATTACGACAATTTGTGCATAATTGAACGTTCATTATCTTCGTACGGCTGGCTAACATGCTTTCGACGTTTACTTATGTGCTCACCTGTGTCTGGTGAAGCAAGCATACACGTATAACACAGTTTATCTGAACCGTATTTAAAATAAAAATAATTGCGCAACACTTCGTACGTCCATCTAACGCAAGAAATTCGGAACGCGACACTATTTTATTCACAACCTCTCTCCGGTTATCGTCTTCATCGCTGTTATAAGTCACTGTCCGGTGACAACGGACGATCCTCCTCGGATGAATCCACTCCATTAGTTGCCTCGAAAATTATGTTCATTTCCAGTTTTGTTCACAGTTTTTGAATAATGTTTTTTTATAACGTCCACTTGACACAAAAAAACTTCAGCCCCGAGTATGAACTTTTAAGAGCCGCGATAATGTTTTCTTTTCTTATCGTGTGCAAATCGGGCACATATTACGTGGAAATATTAGATATAATGCAGCATGACATCTTGAACAATACCGGCCATGCAGCGTTCCGCGTAACGCAACGAAGTGTCTTAGGCGAGCGTGCATACCATGCCTAAGATCCCATAGAGCAATCATGCACGAAAAACATAGTGCAAGTGCACCACCCGTGGAAAAATAAAAATATATTATACAATGTCTTGTACGTAAATTTAGCGCAGCGATTTCCCAACGCCGCACTATTCTATCGATGACTTCATTATGATCGTTGTCTTCATCAGCTGAAATAATCACTGTCGTCCGCGCGATCTTCAGTCTGCATTTATATCGAAATTATTGTCCATCTTTTTTGTTCATTGTTACAAAAAAATGTTTCTTTATACCATCCCACTTGACACAAAAAACCTTCACCCTCGAATATGAACGTTCGCGTTGCGAAAGCTAGCCGAAGACTGATCCGCAAGATGCGGATTAATAATCATCCTGGCGACAATGGATGCTATGCGTATCGTATAATTGTCGTTGGACATATTTTGTTTATACATTCCAGCAGCCGGACATCGGCGCTCGCTTTTTGTAATATGCCGCGCCATAACCGAATACCGCCCGCGACGGTTAAATCGTAATCGGCAGCGGCTCTTCCTAGAAAAAAACATGAAAAGGACTCCGCAACGGTTGAATCGTCATCGGAGACAAATTTTATCAATTGTTTACCTCGGCCATTTTATCTTTAAACCGTCGTCGGACCATCGACGCTCGCTTTTGTAGTGCGAGACACCGTATCCGAATGGCGGCTCGCATATTCTACAGGGGTGAGATCATTGCACAGACAAATTGTTTATATTCACCGGTAAAATTCCAGCAGCCGAACGGCGCCCGTTAGCCTTTGTATCCGCGCCGAAAACGCGAACGTCCCCTCCCCCTCCCCTCCTCCTCCTCGCCCTAAAACGCAGACACCATCCCCCTCCTCTCCCCCTCGGCGGCACCACCACCTTTGTCAATGATGCCCTAAAACGCGGACACCATCCCCCTCCCCCTCCCCCTTCCCCTCCCCCTCGGCGGCACCCCCTTTGTCAACGATATGTTTATAAATATTTAATAAACATGTCCCAACGTGCTCGCCGACACCTCCCCTCCCCCTCCCCCTCCCCCTCCCCCTCCCCCTCGGCGGCACCCCCTTTGTCAATGATATGTTTATAAATATTTTATAAACAACATGTCCCGACGCGCTCACCGACACCCCCTCCCCCTCCCCCCCGGACCCCCTCGCCCTAGAACGCCCTCCACCCCCTCCCCCTCCCCCCGGACCCCCTCGCCCTAGAACGCCCTCCACCCCCTCCCCCC
>JASTWK010001324.1:0-5000 GCA_030770225.1 Temnothorax unifasciatus
ATCGATTTTCAAGACAGAATCATACATGTGTAACACTGTATGTAACATATGTTCAGTTGCCTGTTATTTAGTATATGTGTGCGTAAGTGAAAATGTGCAGTGCACATGCTGTAAGTACCCGTAAAAATAAAAAAAGAATAATTTCGAGACTTACAATAACTTTACTCCAAAATCAACGTCTTGGTATGTCTGTCTTTCAAACACGAGTTATTCCTTAGCGATAAATTCTGCTATTCTTTCTGTTGCAAGAAGCGTAATTAGGTAACTGATCGCTTGCGAATTCGTCTGGCACTGATCTATTAATAGGTAAGCGTACCTGTTGCGTCAGAGAACTCTCATTTGAGAACGTTTGTTGGAGAACGCTCTAATACTCGCGGCGCGCACCAAAATCGCACTGGTGGAGTTATCAGCGTCGAATGCGGTACATGTGAACGATACGTCGGTCCTATATATCGGTTTCCCTGTTCAATTCGAGGCAGGATGCGGGTTTCGCGTAGGTGGGAGATTGTATTGACAAATAAACAGACGTTACGGAGTCGCCACGATATCGCTGACCGGGAACGCGCGTACGGGATCAAGCAGAAGATTGATAACTATATTACTTTGAACTGCTCTTTGATTCTTTTAAATAAAAAACTGAGAAACAATGCTTATATATATTTAGATATACACTACTAAAAAAGAAAAGTAGGGAACACTTTTCATATTCTAAAAATTGGGCTATTTTCAAACTGCTGAAACTCGACGAAAAATCATCATACACAAAAAATTAAAAAAAGCTTTATGTAGCTTGAAGTTTCAACTGTAACGCGCTATTGGTGGTTTTTAAATATTTTTTTATCTTCCTTGTTCCGTGCTTTAAAAAAAGAGCACATCGTTGTATTCCTTAAAATTATGTATTTTTGACATTGTACAGCTCGATAGAAAAAATTCTCTCGAAAAATTCCAAGTTCCGTAAACAACATTTTGCCTACAAAACGATTTTTTTCTTAATTTTTTTACAATTTTTTTTTATTGAGTTACACGATTTTAAAAAACTACCGGTAGCTCGTTAAAGTTGAAACTTCAAGCTTTATAACGCTTTTTAAATTTTTTCTACAATGATTTTTCACCGAGTTTCAGCGGTTTGAAAATAGCTCGATTTTTAGGGGAAGAAAAATGCTTTCTTTTTTTTAGTAGTATATATTTACAAATTTAAATATGGTCATCCCGTTCTTTTCTCCTACACTATAACTGACATATTTCATATATTATAGAAAAGAAACTTAAAAGATACTTCGTGAAATGTCTGGAGAATGCTTAAAAAGCAATGTAATATCGATTACTAAAAAGTTAAATAATTTCTATTTGAATCGCAACTTTGTCTAAACGTTAAACGATCGACTTCAATAAAACTTTGGTTAACTTAATCGATTTTATAGACAGAATTATCTACAACAAGATTTCTAACTCTATACGATTCATAGTTGTTAAACTAGATTTTTTCTCCATGTGTCAAACAATAAATTAATATCTACAGTCTTATTAAGCATCCTTATAATCATTATATGTTATACTGAATCTAATACCAGAAAAGACTTCTATGGTTGTTTACTAGAGTGTTCATTATTATAAACGCGTTTATATGTTTATTTTTTATCTCTCTCAAAAATAAAAGTAATTTTCAAAAAATTTTTAATATATGCCTAATAATTTTGGCCAAGGCTGTATATTAATTCTTTTTGAACAAAATAATAAATGTGTTATTTAATAAATTAATCATCGATTAAATTAATCATAATTTGATTAAACTGTTAATTGTTAACCCAGACAGCACCAAGTCCAAAATCGAGATACAAGACATCTTTTAGGCATCTTTTAGTATGACATCGCTTTTGGAAAAGTGCAGTATGGTAAATGTTAATTCGTGGATTTCGCGGATTATAAAAATGCGATATCATATCATACTGTTACTTACGGACATAGCGATGAATAATTATTCGCCTGTAAGCTTTACATTTCCAGGTAGATAACGCATTTACGCATTTCATCCTGTTTTACCAAAAATAAAGTGATCTTTATTATCATTCTAAGAGAACTGATAAAGATAGATAATAAATGGCAGATACAATAATACATAATGTCGATAATAAAATAAGAAGAAATTACTCTTAAATGCCAATTCAGAAAATTGTAACTTCAACAGATATCTACAGTTGTTAATTTTCAGTTTTTAATTCAGAATTTCTATTCATATACAGATTGTTATTCTACTACCTGAATTAAAATTTCACAAATGTTTCATTTCATGTGTGAAAGATTTATCATTATTTCGTAAATTGTAAATAATTTTTTTTTTCTAAGAGAATTTATGGTCAATTAATCTCCTCCATCATAGATATAGTATATTATAATATTTAGTTTAGATTTATTTCTAATTGCATTTTTTTTTATCAATAACAATCTCACAATGCTCTTGTTAATTTTGTAATTATTATTAAAATTTGTTAATTCTTACGAAATTCTTTAATTTAAAGAACATTTAGAAAATATTTAAAAAACGCTCTTTATCAGGTACATATTTTTATTTGCGTAATATTTACACATTGGAATTTCTTACACTTCACAACATTATCGTAACAGGATGACATATCAACAATTTGGTCCGATCACTTTCAATACAAACTGTGTATTTAAAGGACTGGCTCTAGTATCGCAAAAAATATAATATCACAGAAGATACAAGTAAGAACAGTAGGTACAAACATACACTTCGTCAAAAAGTTGGAAATAAATATGGCGATTTACACAACTAATAACATGGCGATTGTCATGGTAACTGCATGGTAACTGAGTATAAGATAATAAGATAAGATTATACACGTCTATGGATAACAAGATAACAAGATAACAAGATAATAATATTATTTATTATATGTCAAATACAGGACTTTTGAACAATCAACAACATGGTTGCTACAAAGATCAAATAAGGCACCGACACAAAGTATACCTACTGTTCTTACCTATACTGTGATAATATTGGCAAACGACAAAAAATTGTCGCGAATTTAAAACTTCCAATTGTATATGGTAGCGATTAATTAATGATGTTTATAAGTTACTGTTCTTAGGCTTCTTAGGTTAACTATTCTTAGGCAAATGCAACAACAATCGTGATAACAATACAAAAAACTTTCGAAATGCGAACAATAAAATTTCTTTATTATTAGTTCAATTTTTAAACCGAATATTTTAAAATTACATTTCAAAACATAAAAATTTTGCATTTTTAAATTCAAAGCCTTTAAAAACCCCATTCTTCTAATAAATACTTATAACTTCAAATTCGATTGTTTCTAATAGATTAACTCCTTTATCTATATATATATATATATATATATATATATATATATATATATATATATATATATATATATATTTCATGTTTTGGAATGTAATTTTAAAATATTCGGTTTAAAAATTGAACTATAATAATAGAGAAGTTTTATTGTAAAAATTATATCGTACTCCAGAATTCAGAAATTCTAGCAATAAGTGTAGATACGTGATGTAGAAATACATATATATATATATATATATATATATATATATATATATATATATATATTTCTCTTTAACTTAATATTCAATTTCTACATCACGTATCTACACTTAGGTATTGCTAGAATTTCTTAATTCTGGAGTACGATATAATTTTTACTAAAGAATTCCTGACGTAAAACATTATCGAAATAAGAAGAAAATAAAATAAAACTTTAGTCATTTCTAATATTTTACAAGATCTCTGATATTTTTTTGAATGATTCTCAACATAGTTCATCAATCTTGAAAAAAATGAAATCACGATTATATCTCTTGAAGAAGTATCGAGAACACGTATTATTCATAGTTTCCCTATAAGCGCGTAATATTATTTAATATTAAGTAATATTCGAGGCGTAATCTTAGTTAGAACATTAAATACAATATTCTCGTAATATTAATAGATGGTTATATGTCCGCTCCTGATAATATTATATAAATATTATATAAAATAATATTATTTCATGTTATAAAAATATTTTACATTTTTGGGAATAAACTATCAAATAAAATAAACAATTTTTGGTAATTATGCATTTTAGGGGAGGCATCTCCGATGACCTTGACCTTGACATATGTTGTTAAGGTCACCCTCCTGAGTGACCTTCAGAAAGTTCTAGCCGGCGCTCGTTTTTTATTAAAAAGTTATAAACAAAAAAGTTTGAAAAATGTAGCAGTTATTTTAAGTACTTTGTGAGAGGCATAAACTAATATTACGTTTCTTTTTCTTAAAGCAAAGAATACTTTATTTTGCGAGAAAGTCGTTACTTTACCAAAACACAACATTTAAAGCAGTAAATTGTTGATAAATTGAAGTCTTTTTGTTAAAGCAGAGAATACTTACATAGGTTAAATGACGCGCTTTAACAGTATTTAACTGTTTAAATTTGTAGGAATTTGGACGAGATCGACGTAGTCGTGTTTATAGTTACAACGTTTATTTAAAAAAAATGTTAGATTTAAATTTCGAACCACATAAAAATTAATAATATATGTATTAAAAAGAGAATAATAAAAGGTAATAATGTATTTACATACTGTTATTTCAATTAAATGATTAAAGCAAAGAACAGTTTATGCTTTTGATTAAAGCAGGGAAACTTGTCACTTTATACTTATGCTTTCTAGCATATACAATTGTATACATACTTTTCAATATATCAACTATTCTCTGCTTTAAATAACTTTTCTTTCAATATACCAACAATTCACTGCTTTAAATAATTTTCCTTCGTTCATATATGTACTATTTCCACATAAATATCAGTCATTTATGTGTATTAGTACTCAAAATAACTGCTACATTTTTCAAACTTTTTTTGTTTATAACTTTTTAATAAAAAACGAGCGCCGGCTAAAACTTTCTGAAGGTCACTCAGGAGGGTGACCTTGACAACATATGTCAAGGTCAAGGT
>JASTWK010001324.1:10000-38688 GCA_030770225.1 Temnothorax unifasciatus
CTTTTCCGCATGATCTCATCCAGCGTTTTCTTGAGCATACCGCTTGAATCGCAAGGAGGTTCTTTTCTATTGACAACTCTCTTGCCGATGGTGCAGCGGGGTTGGCGACGACCGGTGCGCAGGAAAGGGTGTTCTCCCGAATTAGGAAGGCGCGTACGCGGTTTGGATAGTCTGTGGAGTCGTCGAATTTAGCCTTGACTCTCCTTTTCAGGATCTCTGTGTCCTCGTTGACCAGATATTGGTGGTCTTTGGGTATCAATGCTGTAGGCCAGGTTGCGTAATTAAGTCTCAACCAGTCGACGATGTCTCCGTAGCGGATATTGCAGTCCGGGCATTCCGGGCAATAGAGGGACAAGTCCGTAGCGCATCCGGGGCACCGGTTGAGGGCGAGCTCGTGTTCTATCCCATGTGGGTAGACGCAGTCGTCGGTGTCGAATCCATCGGCCCCGCAGACCTGACAGAGTCCGGGACGATAGGACAGTGCAATCTTTGAAATGATGCTCCCTTGAGCGGCAGTTGACGCATACAGCGACGTGCTTTTTGCCTACGGAGGTGACGAAGGTTTGAGTGCCACGATCCACCTTAGTTGATTGCATTCGTTCGACTAGGAGTTTAGCCCGTTTAATAATGAGGTCTTTGAGCATGCCTTCGCCGATTATTCTACAATCGGCGAAATACAACGGTGTTTTCCCGCCCGTGGCATCAGGAAGTTCCGAGACGCCGAGTTCCTTCAGCAACTCGTCAAAGGACAGCATTTTGCCAGTGGAAGTGGCATTACGGCTACCGAAAGGGCGACCAATGCCCTAGGATCGTCGGTTGTCTTCGACTCCCTTTTCCATTTCGACGATGTTTGCAAGGGATGATCCTTGCTGAGGATGCGGTTTCGTTAGAAGGGCCTTGACCTGCTCCTCGATCTCTAATTTTCGCTGGAGCAGCTCCTCCAGGCTCGACGTGATTTCGTCGTCTCCGCCGTCCATGATGTTCTGTTGATTACAGATGAGTCCTGTCGAATGGCCTGCAAAGTTTAAGAGTTGCGTAGACTCCGCCGAGGAATTTTCAAATCCGTTACATAGTATTTGCCGACGGTTTTATCAGCTTTGTCTGCCAGTTCGACGATCATTGGCCCGATCATTCGTTTTACAAATGCTGGGCCAAGATACCGGTGGCCCAGTTTAGCTGAGTACCCTCCGGCTTTATTGCTTAATTTTTTATTCGGATAATAAACTTCCGCGCCGATATTTAAGTCAAACCGTTTCGTTCGGTCACAATTAGCCTTGGCAAGACGTTTGTCGGAGTATGATTTCAACTGGTTTTCGACCTGATGTCGTAATTCGTCGAATTTACTCAATTTTTTAACCCAGTGTTTGACCAGGTCGTCCGTTATCTCCTCATTACCATCGACGAAACATCTCCGCTGGCTTATGTTTGCCTCTCGCGCGTAATTTAAGTAGAACGGCGTGACTCTACTACCGGCATGTGGTACCGTATTGTAGGCGAGTTGAAGTTTTGACAAATCTTTATCCCATTCGTTTTGACTATCTTTTATGAACGCGGCGATCATTGGTTTTATTGTCCTATTGACGCGTTCTACCGGATTTGCTTGAGGGTGCGCTAATGGGGTAGTGATGTGATTTATTTTCTTAGCTGTAAGAAATGCTTTGACGTCTTTGTTTACGTATTCGGTACCGTTATCTGTAATAATTGACTCGGGAATAATTCCCCATTTATCGAATACCGTCTCCAAGATTCTAACGACATTTTTACCGGTTTGCTTACGTACTGGGAATAGTTCGACAAACTTCGTATAAAGATCCTGCACGACAATTATGTATACGTTCCCCTTCTTCGAACGAATAAACGGCCCTACCGTATCGATTGACAATTGCGCCCACGGTGTGAGTAGAGGTCTTGTCGTCAAAGGTCCCTTTAGTGGCCTCTGATTAAACTTGACTTTCATGCACACGTCGCAGTCCTCGACAAAGGATTTTACGTCCTGCGACATGCCTGGCCAGTAGTAATTCTGTCGTATTCGGTCATATGTGTTATCCCTACCTAGGTGCCCTGCCTGTGGAGTTTCATGGTTTTCCCGCAGAATTTCGAGGACCCCAGTTGGTCTGACTACTCTTTTCCACGGATGTTCGTCATCGGTTAGCATTTTCGCGTAGTCTGGTCTATGATAATACAACTCGTCATTCTCGATTTTCCAATCCGCGAACCTATCAGGTTGTTTGCTTATGAGTTCGCGTTTTACATCATACCAATCTTTGTCACAGATAGTTGCTGACCTAGTTTGACTTTCAATTGTTTCCCTGTTCCCAACGTCTGATGTCTCGTTAGTCGTCAACGTTGACAACTGAATAATTTCCGCGGGTTGTTCGTCTGAATTGACCAATTCCAGGTCGATTTCATCCTCGGACCATTCCGGATCACTTGAGAGCGTTTCTAATAGATCTAATTGTACTGTCTCGTGATTAACGTCAGCTACTATAACCGGAGGCTGATTTGATTTAGGTGTACCGGCACGTGTTTCTGGTTTATCTAAGGATTTTATTTGTTCTATGTTAAATTTTGATTTCTCTCCCTCGATCGGGCCTTTTGTGGCGGTAGCCCGAGGGGGGATTACTGCCGGCCCTGCTCGTTTCCCGACCGCGTTGGACAATCTTTATTTAAACAAATATGACACAAGACTTGCCGTTCCGCGGTACAAAAACGCGCCGTGTGTCCCATCTCACCGCAGTTATAGCAAAATATTTTAGTAAGGTCTCGGGCAGGCTTTGCTTGAGGAGCCGGTGATTGTTCGTTCGGAGCGTCTGTCGACGATTTCGCGGCTTTCTTGAAGGTCGCTATATTTTTTTCAAGCCTCTGCTTTACTAATGTCTTTGTGTTGTTTGTCGAATTATTTTCCCTTTTAACATTACGCGGTTTTGTTTGTATCGCCCTCAGCTCGGTTGTACTCTCTTCGTCGCTACTCCCGCCCTCGACGGACTGAATATCGGACTCGTCGGTGTCATCTTGCAAACACCTCAAATCCGACTTAGGGGATCTTCCGCGCGCTCCCTTTTGAGCTTCGACTGAACGATTATATAGATAATTTCGCTCATTTAAGTAGTGTAAGAATTCGTCGTAATCACGGATAGGTAAATTTAAGACTTCAAAGGTTAATCTTGGATTAAATTTGACGAGAATTTGTTTCAACTGTTCGCGAAATGACGGTGGACTCTGCATTCTTTCAAAAATGAGACGTGCTCGACAAGTAAACTCCGCTAGAGTTTCCCCCTTTTCGAATTTTAAGTTACAGACTTCCAGAAAGAGTGCCCCGTCGTCCTTCTTCACCGCCCATTGAAAACGAAAAGCGCGCGTAAAATCCTTCCACGTTTGCCAACGTTGTTTATTTAATAGATACCAAGCCCTATACGGTCCCTCAAAGACGCTCGACAGGCAAGGAACAAACAAATCCTTCTTTATTCCGCTCACGCTCAGCTGATCTTTCAAAATCAATAAAAATTGTTCCGGATCTTTTTCTGTTTTGGGAAACGTGAGATTCCAATTTCTGACGATACGGCCAATTTTCATGGCCGATTCGAGTTCGCGGTCGTACGCGGGCGAATTATTTTCCCTACCACCGTACCGATTTGTTGACGAGGCGTTCCTTTGAACTCGCGCATGTTGATAACCGTCAGCTCCTCGAGTATCAACGTCGCTATCGTCCGATTCGCTACTACGCCACGATAGAACTCCCCTCCTAATCAATGGCGATCGTTGTTCGCGCCAAGATCTGAAGTCAGGCGCACGGGTCTCGCTATGTTCTGTTTCGAATCTATTTCGCATTTGACGATATTCCTCGTCAGTTACATTTTCCTGATTTACTAGTTCACCTTCGGAGGTTATCTCCGCGACTATGAATCTATTAGCTCGTCGATTGCCCCGTTCCGTATTCATAAATTGCGAATTTCGGTGACTGTCGTTTATTAGGTTTTCTGCCCGAAAATTTACACGGCGAGGGTATGACGCAGCTTGCGGGTTATTAATTAACATGCTATTGTTATTACCAAATAGCTCGGTTCCGTACACTATTTCTCGCATATTTTGATTTGCCCGTTGTGTCTCCTTGTCAATATTCCGTAAGCCGTTCGACGATTCTACGCGTACTGATTTTCTCTGTCCGCTCTCCCGGCGATACGGTACGAAAGCTCCCGGGGGGCTCGCCGGTCTTTCTCGCGGTGGCCCACGTACGTTTTGATATAACAGCTGTATCTTTTCATTTATGTCGATTAGGTTACTTTGTTGCCTATTTCCGGCCTTTTTTGACGACTCGGTATTGATCTGACTAACTTCTACTTCGTTGTCTTCTTCGTCGCTAGTGTACGCGGGATCAATTGTCTCGTTATTCGCTGTTATACCACGCGTCGCGCTTTCCTTTCTAGACGCCAAGTTGGACGGCGCTTCATTACCCAACATATTTAATTTTTGCAAAAGCAGGTCTATTTTATTTTCGAGAGTCTCGACGCGTGCATATTTTATATCAAGATGGTCTAGTCTCGTCGCCACAGTCCCGAGCGTCATTTCTAATGATTGCCAACGCGGATTCTCGTTAAATGTCGGGGTCGGCCCTCGCGAACCTCTTCCTTTACCTACTGGCGTACCCCCCCGAATGATTTTGGGAATGGCACCAATGGCTCGCTGTGTCAAAGCGGCCATGTTCGAGTCTCGAGCGGCGAGCGAGCTCTCCACCCCCGCGTCCTCGATGGTTTGCGACGGGATGGGCCCGATCTGTAAGTCTACGTTCGACGCGTCCCCCCCTGGAAACGTTTTGTTGAGCGACATTTGTGAACTCTGGTCATTTGACGGTTTTTTATTACTCGTTTCTATTAATTTCGTTCCGGCTCTGGTCGTTCGTTTAGGTGGCGAAATAAACATAGACGTCATGGCGTTAAACTACGTTAGTCTTGCTAGGGCCCTATCTGACAATAATTATGTGTTTCGGTTTAATTATTCGATAATTATGCCAATGCTTAATTTGACAATTTATTTTACTAACTCGCGCTATGTCGTCGACTTTCGACAACAACATGTAATATTTATTATCAGTCAGTGACTGAGACAAACTCAAGCCACCGGAATGCTGTCGACTTTCAATAACAACACATAAGTATGTGCCCCGTCAACACTTCATAGCGATATAAATCCGTTGACCGAACGCGTACAGAATAAATTACCGAATCCCGACATCGTTATTGACACATGTAATTATCGTGTTTACAGTTTTCCGGACTTACTCCTCAGCGATTTGTCTTGCCAAGACTTTATCAATATTTCGAGTTTACGTTTATAATCGGGCCAAGATTCACAATTTAATTAAATTAAATAAGCGGGTAGATAATAACGCAAAATTACAATAAATAAATAAGCACATATTCAAATAGCAATTAAATAATTCAGGTGACAGATAAATATCAATTAATAAATAATAAATAACACACAAGCAATAAGCAACAAGCAAAATAAATTATTGTTATAAAAGAAGCGTTGCGGAATATTATTCAATCAATCGGTTGACGATTGATCAAATAACGCAGAAGCGATAAGCGATAGGCGAAATTTGAAAGCGCTGTAGAATATTATTCAAGCATTAGGTGAAAGAGAGTCGAACGTGACGAGATAGAGCGGCCGGTGTTGTCAAGGATTCTCGATGTTTATATCTCTTACTTAGTCGCACGCAAGCGAATTCCACATGCCATTGTTCTCTGAACTATTACAATCCGAACAGTTTTCTCGTCATGCTCGACTTTACAAGTAAATTCCTTCGGATCTCAGTCTCCTGAGTTGCTCACAAAATTTTATAATTATTAAAATTCCGCAATTAACAAAATTTACAATTATCAAGATTCATACAAGTATTTACCATAGCCAGTATTTACAATTGCCAGTATAATTATAATTTACAATTATCAAAATTTACAATTGACAAAATTTGCCGACGGAGCCCCACGTTGGGCGCCAAATGAGACCGGCGTTATTCTCTTGACAAAATTGACAAATAACACCGACACCTGGCGCGGCCTGGGTCAAGGGCTGCCAGGGCTCTGAATAATTACGACAGTGACTTTATTAGTTGGGCGCCAGTTAGTTTATAAGAACTAACAAACTCGTACTCGATTCTTTTGATATGCCGCGGTCGGCTAGCAGTTTATTCTAAACATGAAACAATACAAGGGGAGTTCCGTCGGAAGACCCAAGGAATTTTGCGAGAGTCAGAAAGAAAAGTAGAGAGATAAGCAGTATATTGAACTTACGTTACAGTCGTATCGCTGTTTGTCACAAAACGGACCACACAGCTCGTTGACAATATCTAGGCGAGTGCCGTCCACTCAAATATAACGCTGACAATATCTAGACGAGTGCCGTCCACTTAAATACAACGCTGACAAGTGCCGTCCACTTAAATACAACGTTGACGATATATGGCGAAATCGCTTACGCACGCACTGGCCGAAAACCGGCAGACAGCTGATCGCTTACGCACGCAGGACCGATCTCGTCGAAGATCGACGGGAGAGTCCTCGAGATATCGCAGTTCCGCTACCGCGCGCTCACCCCCTTTTAGAGAGATAGCAGCGCTCGTGCAGCGCGGGCAACGTAGTCGGTAATTTCGTCAGGTCGGTATTTCGTCAAGCATCGATGTCGAGGGGAAGAGTTTTAAACATCGAGTGCCGATGTCGAGAAAAGGGATTTTAATTTTCCTGTCACAGTGTGTATGTGTATGTGTGTGTGTGTGTGTGTGTGTGTGTGTGTGTGTGTGTGTGTGTGTGTGTGTGTGTGTGTGTGTGTGTGTGTGTGTGTGGTGTGTGTGTGTGTGTGTGTGTGTGTGTGTGTGTGTGTGTGGTGGGGGGGGGGGGAAGGTAACTAAGTGTGCGTTATTGTTTAGTGTCGTGTTTAATGTGTCTATAATATTAAATAAACAATGTATAACTTCCTTGTTTGCACATGGAATAGGCTTCATAGCAACAGTTTGTTGATGCCTTACCTTTTGCTTGATTGCAATAAATTACTATTATTATTATAATTATTATTAAAAATTTACTTGCATCTCTTATTAAAAAGAAAAAATGCAACTTCAGCAGTTCAATACTTTCCAACGAAAAGAATTCATTCATGCAGTTTACAAACACCTTGCTTCATTTCGAATAAGTGTATTTATGCCGAATCTGTACAAATAATTCATTACGGTTCATCAGTCTTGCTTGTTCCTGAGGAACGGTCGAGCTTATTCTTCGATTTCCGCTCGAATAGTCTACGAAAGAAGGGAGTCTATCTCGAACGAATAAGTCGGTTTCTTCCACTCGCACCCTGATCGTCGATTTCGTTGCTGTCTAATAACTCGCTGATATTTCTGCTCTTGCCACTGCTACCACTAGTACTACTGCCAACGTTGTCGAAACATCGCGATCTACGATTTCTTATCTCCGAGGAAAATCTGAATAAAGAATATAAATATTAAAAAATAGACCAAACTTTTATTATTGTCATCATCATTATTGTAATATTTATTTTCGATTAAAGAAATCCTGAATCCGAAGAAAAGGCTCTGACTGTATACGGGATGCTAATAAAAGTGGCCGACGAAAGAGAAGATTCAGCTATCGGAGTGCTCGGATATGCATCATCGTCATTAGCGTTATTGCTGCTGCTAATAATACTACTGCAGCTGCGGCTGTTAGTTATACAGCCGTTGCTGCTACTATCGGCACTGGAGTCGTCGATGTAAAAAATTTGCCGACAATGGATGGATCGAACTACACCCGCAAACGACGAAAAACCGATTTCCGTTGTTGTTCGAGTCGATGCTGCGCCTCCATATAGTTGTCCCTCTCCGCCTTGGCTCGTTCGATCTCTTCTTCCAGTCGCAAACTTGTTTCCAGCTGCAAAAAACTTTTCCTTGCTACGAAATTCCGTCTCTTAACTTTCCAGTCATCTTTCCAAATGCCTTCAAAGCTTTTTTCCAATCTATCTCGCTCGGCTTTGAAAAAAAGAATTTTACGTGGTTTTTTTAAAGAAAATGAAAATTTTAGATTAGCGTCGCAGTAGTTATAAGTGCTAATTGTCTAAGAAATATTGAATTTTTGATAGTAATAAACTGTAATTATTCGCTTTGACAAGAAACTCAAATTTTGAAGTCTTCTAATTAATTTTATTGGTGTTATGATATAATTCATATTATTATATATATTAATAATATATTATACACGTAAGTATAATTAATAGTGTTGTATTGCTTCCTCATAGAGGAGCTTTGTGATGGTAAAAAATTTTTTTTTCAAGATTTTGATGGAAATAGGTTTAGAATGTTCCAAAATGTCGATAAATCATATTAGTAGAAAATGTCCGGAAGTGTGTGTGTGTGTGTGTGTGTGTGTGTGTGTGTGTGCGAATTTTTTTTTGTACACGCATCTACTTCTACAATTTTTTAGATACCGGGTTGAAATTTTGCACACAAATAGAGTATCATAGAAAGTATGTTCTCCTCTAATTTTATTAAAATCGACCGGTATGGATTTTAAGGGAATTTTCATTTTTCAGAAAAGCGTGTTTTACGCTATAGTTTTCTCAATATTTGACATATCGATCTATTTCTAATTCTATTATATTTTTTAGTTTTTTCTACCCCTATTTCATATATACTTCTGGTAAATGTCTACAATTAGGGCCCCAACGAGAAATCAATTGAAAAGAGGTAAATTCTATGTATTTTTGCCCCCCGAATCCAAAACTATTAATAAAATTTGAGGGTCGCTTGTATTTACTAAGATATTGTGGTAAACATTGACTTAAAATAATTGTTTTCAGAAGTTAATGAACTTTGTGGGGTAGATTTTGCTTCACCTTGCCCAGTAAACATAAGTAGTTCTCGTGTTCTCACAAAAATCATAACATCACAGTGTTCGACCGACAATCGAGCAATGAAGTCTATCAAAAAGTTTAAATGACTGACAAGTTTAGATGACTAATCGCTTTATGAAGGTCCACGCTGCTTACCGGCGGAGGTGGGTGCGGGAAGGGGGCCAAAGGTCCCTCCTTGCCCCCTCCCCCTCCGCATGTGTGTGTGTGTGTGAGTGACGCGCTTTAAAAGTATTTAAGTGTTTAAAGCGCGTCACTAACCTACTTCGGCCCCCCCCCCTCCCCTCCCGCACCCACCTTCGCCGGTAGACAGCGTAGACCTCGCTTTATAACTTAAAGCACATGCAAGTTATGCGTCGTGGACGTTTCTCAAATGCACACATCGCGTTGTGGATAATAAAAACGTCCACACATCGAAAAAGTATCTCATTTTGGTATTATATCTTCTAATATCAAATTTATCTAATAATCTAAAAAATTCAAGCGACCCCCAAATTTTATCAACAGTTTTGGATTCGAGGGGCAAAAATACATAGAATTTACCTTTTTTTAATTGATTTCTCGTTGGGGCCCTAATTGTAGAAATTTACCATAATTCTTTAAGATTTGATTGATTAGATCCATTTTTATACGCGATCAAAGGTCCATAATTTTTTTAAAAATATGTGTGCAAATTTTGAAATATCGGACTATTTATAGTTTTATTATATTCTTGGCTTAATTGTCTAGATCGAATCATGATCTAAGATCGGTATGATTCAAGCAATTAAGTCAAGATCGGGGCATGATTCAGACAATTAAGCCAAGATCGGAGTACGATTCGTACTTATAATATCAAAATTATAGCAGCCACTAATTTTGGCATTAGAAAAATAATTTCGGACACAATTACATCACAGCATCTCAAAGATATGTTAAATTTAAAAAAAATAGTATTTAATTTTTATTTAATTAAAGAATAACTACAACTTCATCTAATACTTGTCAAGTCTCCACTCTTAAAAAGGCCGTATTAAGTCGATAGTCGAATTTATTGTTGGTCCTTTTCCGCGATGCTGATTGGTTATCTCAATGTATTGTGAGCGTTACTTTGTGTCAGATGTTATCTCGTGTGAAGCTTGCATCCCGGCTTGCTTCACCGTATGATTTATGTGGCTGTCATCGCCACAAATTCGAATGACAATTAAAGTTACTTATTCAAAACGCAGTTATTTTTTTATTGTGGTGTAAATGTTTTGTTATAAAAAAAGCTAAATGGCGCGCACTGCGCGCGCACTTGTAGTGTCTGTTTCATAAATTCTTAACACATTCATACTCCTTTGAATGTTGAAGACGCTTGTCGTCACCTTAGCAGCAATGGTGTTTTATTTACAGAATGCGATCAAATAAATTCATTGAACGTTCTTAATAAAAAGACAGGATGCCTCAAGAACTAATCAACCAAATCTTAAAGAATTATATATGAAATACGGGTAGAAAAGACTTAAAAATATAATAAAATTAGAAAAATTGCGCCAAACCATGCAGTCGCAATTTATTCAATTCTAAGGGCCGATTGTTCCAACTTGTTAGTAAGCTAACTAATAGTTAAATCATATGTCTATCTTTGTCTAATGTAAAAAACAAACAAAGACATACATATGCTTTAACTATTAGTTAGTTTACCAACTGGTTGGAACAACCGGCCCTAAATCTGTTATATTCTTCAGTATTATATTCTCAAGTCCATATATGGACCATGTAGTATGAACTACTCAAGTCAACATCGATTTAACATTGTGTCGATTGTAAAACTTTATTTGTGCCACTATTAGTAATAAAATCACTTTTTATATATTTAAAAAATTATTTTAAAGTAAAAATAAAAGACTAATGTATAAATAAAAAAATTAAACTAAATGGAAAAATTAAGAAATATCCGCAATTAGTAAGGATTATTTTAATAAAAACATTAATTATTTAATTGATTTTTGTAATAATATAACAAATATTAGTCGCAATGAAGCTTTTTTATACAATAAAAAAGTGTGCAAGTAGAAACTTGCACATTGCTTCCTTATAGTTTTTAAGTGTGCAAGTAGCGAAACTTGCACATTGCTTCCTCATAGTTTTTAAGTGAGCAAGTAGAAACTTGCACATTACTTCCTCACAATTTTTAAGTATGCAAATTATAAATTTGCACGTTGTTTAATCAACATTTTATTTTGCTCATAAAGCTTCCTCTATGAGAAAGCCAAATTAATAAATATCTACTAATAATTATATATAAAAAAATAGGCTTTCTCATAAGAGGAAGCTTTATGAGCGAAATAAAATGTTTATTAGTTGATTGCAACGTGCAAATTTATAATTTGCATACTTGAAAATTGTGAGAAAGTAATGTTCAAATTTATAATTTGTACACTTAAAAATTATGAGGAAGCAATGTGCAAGTTTCTACTTGCATACTTTTTTAGATAGCATGTATATAAAGACGTATAGACGTTTTTAAAATGTTTATCAGACACGTATGTCTAAAAGAATTACTAATTCTTTTTATAATATTTTCTTTTACAATGCAAGATTACAGATTGATAAAAAATACCGCGAACAGTATAAAAAACACTTATAAAACGCAGTTTATACAATATATGTAATCTCTTTTCTCTAGTAGTATTTATAAAAACAAAAGAGTAAGAACTCTCCCCCTTCTTTTTTATGTGCGTGTGTATGTGTGTGTGTGTGTGTGTGTGTGTGTGTGTGTGTGTGTGTGTGTCAGTTATATTCGCACACTTTGTAAAATTGTGAGCAACAATAAAATTTTTTAAACTAATTTACATGTGGATAGTTCGACAAGAGTTTATTTGAAATATGTGATAAAAACAATGCCTTCTTCATGAATCGTATATCCTAACTGATGGTAATATAATTCAGCAGTACATCTTCTTATATTTCTATCGCAAGTGGAATTAATTAATTTTTGGATTCTCCAAGGAAAGTATTGCACGCTGGACAGTAATGCTTGTGGACTAGACAAGAATCCATGCAATAAGGGACACGGCTGCACAACACCAGCATCTGCGAAAGAACGTCAGATTTAATCAGATTATTTACTTCCGGTAAGATTCTTTACTCTACATTTCGAAATCTTACCCGACTGAACAGAGGACTAACGCAATTAGATGTGTCTTCGTGTTCGCTTCCGATATTATGCGCGTACTTATGTCAGCATGGCAATGTGGGCAGGTCATACGTTGACTTTCATTGCCTAAAGACCATTCCCGTTACAACCGTATATACTGTATTTGTGGCTACACATTAAAGTAGTATTAATCTCGAATAATTAGGTGTGCACAAATATATTGTATGTACGAATTATTGTTTGTATGCATTTTTATAATATAATTGTTACTTAAAATTCTTTTTCCAAAATTTTTACACTTACGTTGTGGTAGCGACGTTGGCTGCGGTTGTGGCTGCAGGCTAGGGTATGGTGACGTGTAACTTGGTGGTGGCTCCATTTTTTCCATTGCAATTGTGTACTCTTTCGTTATTATCTAATTGCAAAGAAATATAAGGTAAATTATAATTTAATGTAACGTTTAATCATTCGTTTGCACTCTCCGTCCGTTCTTCGTACGTAAAATCTATAGTATTATCTACGCTCATATTAACATAAGTCGTCGCAAGTTTTACACAAACGCAATTGCCATTATATATGGGGCATTCCATGCCAATTCAACCGATGAATGTCCTCGACTATTTTTGATTTGGCCGAAAATTTTTTGTGTTTTTATACTAAATGAAAGTAGCTTCTATGATTTTTTTTAGATTTTTATCTCTACTCCTACTTAAGTTATGGATTTAAAAAAAAATGCAGTTTAAAATTTGGAAAATTTCAAATGCCTGTAACTTTAAGAAGAAAAAAGATAATGTAAAAAATAAGGTGGTCTTTCTTTTCGTTTTTCACTGAACTTTTCGAAGAAAAGTTTAATCGAAATATCGAAAAAATGTTTAATGGGCAATATAACTGTTTTTTTTTTAGAATTTAAGTAAAAAATGTTTGTTTTTCTCAGTGCAACCGTTTTGATTTTTTTTTTAAATCTCACAAATTCTAGACTTAATTTCGAAATTTTTAAGACCTATAAGAAAATGGGATTCCAATAACTTCGATTTTTTAAGGGACTTTTTCTTAATTTTTTTTTCAAAAATAATTTTTTTTAAATAAGATAGACTCTACCGATGGCTATCAAAAAAGTTAATAAATTTATAGACAGCAATCTTGAAATTTCGATCTATAGATAAAGAGGAAATTCGAATATTTTCTATTTTTTAATTGCATTTTCACTTATTTTTATTATTGAATTACTTTTTTTAAATGAAATATTATAAATTGGGGAACTTTAACGGATAGCATGTAACAATTAAATCATATAGTTGATGAAAAAAACACGTATATTATCTGTCAAAATAGCAATCAGATTTATTTGAAAATAAAATTAATAAATAAAAATTAAAAATAAACAAAATAAATGATAAAATATATCTAAAAATCATGCCATATTATATAAGACAGTTTCGGTATCCACAGCTTTTTTATCATATATAATACCTACGTTTTGTTTATTTTTAATTTTTATTTATTAATTTTATTTTCAATTAAATCTGATTGCTATTTTGACAGATGATATACGTGTTTTTTTCATTAACTATCAATCATTGTTAATCATTGTTAATCATTGTCAATCATTGTTTTCATTAACTATCAATCATTGTTAATCGTCCCAATACAATCATACATTAGACTTCGAAATACATAAAATATTAATTATTTTCAAGTAATATCTTCAAGTAATAATATTTTATGGATACATATATAAATAAAAGATATTATTTCTGAAGATTTTTGCTTGCTGAAAATGAGCGTCGAGCGTCAACGTGAAAAGGCACCTTAAATTTAACGCTAAAATCATTTACGAAGTCAGTCTCACATTGTTAACAAGATAACAAAAGAACAGTTTTTTGTGGCAAATCGTGACAGGCGACAGAAAATGGGTTTACTACGATAATCCTAAAAGCAAAAAATCGTGGGCGAATACTGAGCAACCGATGACCTCGACATCAAAACGCGACGTACACGGCAATTATTATAGATACAGAGAAGTTACTTTTCTGTATCTGATAGGATGAACATGGAGTAGGTACACTGCAATGATTATGAGTGGTAAACTTCTTGGAAGAAATCCATCCGATAGGCTGGGTCAAACAGTCACAGCGGAACGCTACGTATATCAATTAAACCGTTTTAATCAGACACTTCAAGAGAAATGTTCGGCATGTCTTCAAAACGGCGCAAAGTTATTTTGCTTCAAGATAACGCAAGGCCCCATATTGCTAATCAAATAAACGCTGTATATCTCAAATAAGAAGTCCTTCCCACACTATCCACCAGTGTACTCTTGCCCCCTCCAATATATATTTTGGAAATTAAGCAGAAAGCTATAGAAAATGAGTCGACGATATTATCGGGTTAAAAGAAGAGACATTCTTTCTCTGTGGCATATAGGTATGTTGCCTGATAGAAGGCAAAAGGCGGTAGATGTAAACGTTTATTAAAACGACTATATCGTTTCTTTTGCATTAATAAAAGAATTGTAAACTCGCGGCACAATAACTTATTTCTGTTTTATATTTTTACATTCTTCCCCTTTCTTTTCTATTTTCTGTCTCTTTTCTTGGTATCGCATTTCATGAAGTCTAAGCAATATTAATTAGATTGTGAGAGTTGTACGAAATAGATTATTCCTGCCCTATTTTCCTCCCTCCCCTTTCTCTCTTATCTGAATTTATATTGATTACTTTTTATTAAAATATTAATTACAATATATTCATACTAGTAAAATTAATAACAATAAATAAAAATATATAAGAGTTGTTTTGAATAAAATCAAATAACAAATTTGACAATAAAAGGCAGGTAATTAATATTATTTGATAAAATTATAAATAACTTTTTACGTATGCAAAATTAAAACCTATATTAGTTAAAATTATCCGACAGATAGTATTGGAACTTTATTTTATTTTATTTTACTCAATTTCCGCTTTGATTAAAATTGTTTGTAAAAAAATAAGAATTTCTATATTTCGGAACTACATAATTTTAAGTCATAATTGCTGGCTTTATAGTGTTTTTCAGACATAATTTGACAAATGTAGAAATAAAATCAATCTTCGTTAAAAACAATTATTCATTTTTAATTGAAGCAATTAGAAAGTAAATAATTTGCATCACACGTAAATATTCCTTTAATATTAATGATTCTATACTATGGTGGTTTTACTTTTAATCACAGTGGCGAATCTTAACACGTCCGCTATCGTGCGTCACATATGTGTGACGCATCGATTTTCAAGAGAGAATCATACATGTGTAACACTGTATGTAACATATGTTCAGTTGCCTGTTATTTAGTATATGTGTGCGTAAGTAAAAATGTGCAGTGCACATGCTGTATAAGTACCCGTAAAAATAAAAAAAAGTGTTAATTTCGAGACTTACAATAACTCCAAAATCAACGTCTTGGTATGTCTGTCTTTCAAACACGAGTTATTCCTTAGCGATAAATTCTGCTAAAAACTTTTCTTTCTGTTGCAAGAAGCGTAACTAGGTAGCTGATTGCTTGCGAATTTGTCTGGCACTGATCTATTAATAGGTAAGCGTACCTGTTGCGTCAGAGAACTCTCATTTGAGAACGTTTGTTGGAGAACGCTCGAATACTCGCGGCGCGCACCAAAATCGCACTGGTGGAGTTATCGGCGTCGAATGCGGTACATGTGAACGATACGTTGATCCTATATATCGGTTTCTCTGTTCAATTCGAGGCAGGATGCGGGTTTTGCGTAGATGGGAGATTGTATTGGCAAATAAACAGACGTTACGGAGTCGCCACGAAATCGCTGATCCGGGAACGCGCAAACGGGATCAAACAGAAGATTAAGATAACTGTATTACTTTGAACTGCTTTTTGATTTTTTTAAATAAAAAACTGAGAAACAATGCTTATATATATTTAGATATACATTACTAAAAAAAAGTAGGAAACACTTTTCATATTCTAAAAATTGGGCTATTTTCAAACTGCTGAAACTCGAAAAAAAATCATCATACACAAAAAATTAAAAAAAGCTTTAGTGCTGGTCTACAACCTTGCTTTAAAGGGTATTTAAGCTCTAAGCCGTAAGAAATTGACCAATCACAGTCGAGTATTCTCCTCATATTCCGTTGTGATTGGTCATTTTCTTACGGCTTAGAGCTTAAATACCTTTTAAAGCAAGGTTGTAGACCAGCACTTATGAAGCTTGAAGTTTCAATTGTAACGCGCTATTGGTGGTTTTTTAATACTTTTTTATCTTCCTTGTTCCGTGCTTTAAAAAAAGAGCACATTGTTGTATTCCTTAAGGTATTCCTTTCATGACACCAAAGTCTTAAGAATTAACTGATTTTGTACGAGAAAGTTAAAATGCATATCTTTACGCCAGAAAAAAATTAAACCACATTACCAAAAATATAAAGAATAATAAGAATTATGACTTTGAAAATTCGATATTTTATATGTGACGTTATCGAAAAAGTAGTCGAAAATCTATTTTCCACATTTCAATGTAATAATTTGTTTATCAAATATCTTAAAATATCAAGAGACACGGTAGTGTCTCGCGCCAAGTACACGCGGAGCGAGACCGACCGTGACTCTTTTACGCGACGCGATGGGTTGCGAGTACTCGAGATATTGAGATCTCGATAACGAGTGAACGGATCAAGTTCTAAGTAGGCTTGATCGATAGCTTGGGGTCGAATTAGGGGGGGGGGGGTTCTCTTATAACATTTCGCTATGTGCCCTACGAGCGGAGATATTGCGACGCAAAGTCCAAATGTGAAAATTTATTTTTAAGATTAAATATTAAATGCGCTACATATTCGCTAAACTCTATACTTTCGATAGTGCCGATAAAAATACAGAGTCACCGAATATTTAAACAAAATATTTATGTTAAAAGTTGACTTGAAATGTGGTTTATAGATGAATATTTTTAATGGCGACTTTCAAGGAATTATTTGGCAACGCTGCAAGCTGTGCACTCATGTCACACTTCAGTTCATTACGTGCGGTTTATTGTCAACTATTTATTATGTTTTAAAAAAGAAAAATAATCCAAAAATATATATCGCATAAAAAATATAAATAAAATATACAAATATAAACAAAAATATAAATATAAAGATATATAAATATTAATGTATATAAATTTATATATATACGATTTACTATCAGCTATTTATTATGTTTTAAAATAAGAAAAATAAATAAGAAAAATTGTTCCTTATTTTTGTCCACATTACTCCTCACTTTATTATGTTTCGTATCCCTCATTATTATTATAAAATCTTTCTTTGATAAAAAGAAAATGTCACAATATTCTTTGATTAATGAAATTGATACTTACATTGACACTTTTGTTATCAACTTCACATTTTACAATCGGCGCCCTGAAAAGCGCAGCGTTGCCGTATTGTTCTAACAGTAAAATTTACCGAAAAAAGGAAAAATTTTTAAATACACAAAATATTTTCACTTTTTCTTATAATTAAACATAATAATCAATTATAACTTGATTTTATACAAGAGTTTGCTGAGGCCCTGTTTAAGCGCCTACAAAATACGCTCCTCCGTGAAAAGAATACTTTAAAACTGACATATTTTATGTATTATACAAAAGAAACTTAAAAGATACTTCGTGAAATGTCTGAAGAATGCTTAAAAAGCAATGTAATATCGATATCGATATTACCAACAAGTTAAATAATTTCTATTTGAATCGCAACTTTGTCTAAATGTTAAACGATTGACTTCAATAAAACTTTTGTTAACTTAATCGATTCAATGAACAGAATTAT
The DNA here is from genome assembly GCA_030770225.1 of Temnothorax unifasciatus. Lineage (NCBI taxonomy): Eukaryota > Metazoa > Arthropoda > Insecta > Hymenoptera > Formicidae > Temnothorax > Temnothorax unifasciatus. Next base: position 27,834 of record JASTWK010001324.1, read on the forward strand.
TTACAACATGATTTTTAACTCTATACGATTCATCGTTGTTAAACTAGATTTGTTCTCCATGTGTCAAACAATAAATTAATATCTACAGTCTTATTAAGCACCCTTATAATCATTATATGTTATACTGAATCTAATACCAGAAAAGACTTAAACGTTGTTTACTAGAGTGTTCATTATTACAAATGGGTTTATATGTTTATTTTTTATCTCTCTCAAAAATAAATGTCATTTTCAAAAAACTTTTAATATATGCCTAATAATTTTGGCCAAGGCTGTATATTAATTCTTTTTTAACAAAATAATAAATGTGTTATTTAATAAATTAATCATCGATTAAATTAATCATAATTTGATCAAACTGTTAATTGTTGTTAACCCAGACAGCACCAAGTCCAAAATCGAGATACAAGACGTCTTTTAGGCATCTTTTAGTATGACATCGCTTTTGGAAAAGTGCAGTATGGTAAATGTTAATTCGTGGATTTCGCGGATTATAAAAATGCGATATCATATCATACTGTTACTTACGAACATAGCGACGAATAATTCTTCGCCTATCAGCTTTACATTTCCAGGTAGATAACGCAATTACGATAACAGATATTTATGATAAGATGCTTCATCCTGTTTTACCAAAAATAAAGTGATTTTTATTATCATTCTAAGAGAACTGATAAAGATAGATAATAAATTGCAGATACAATAATACATAATGTCGATAATAAAATAAGAAGAAATTACTCTTTGTTGGGGATTCCAACGATGATTCCTGTTAAAATTTATAATTTTCCGTTAAGCGTACTTGTCACACTATGTATATATAAATTGAGAAATGCCGAGAGGCCCGAAGACAATTGACACGCGCCTGAATTCGACAAGCGCCAATTAGAGCGCGGTACAGCGCTAATCCCCGCCAGAAAACCGTTTTCTGAAAAGAGGGTCAGAGTCGTCCGGACTTTTCATATAGACACATCGTCGACAGCAAGTACGAACGAGTCGAGAAAAACTAAGTCCGCGCTTCAACGGCTCGATCTCTGTGCGCCGGGCCGCTCTGTGCTCTCGCGTTAAGCGCGTAACTCTACGCGACCGTTCTTTCGGCTTATCGCGCCGGGCGTGCGCTCAATCGGAGCGAGAAAGGCGGTGTCAATCGTAATCGACGTGCCAATTCAAAGGACTCTTGTGCAGTCCGTCAGAAGGACAATTGCTAGGTCAGAGGTGCCCCTCAAGTGTCTCGGCCTTTCTACAATTCGAACAATTAATCCCTTCTGCAATCCGAACAATTATTAAAGGTGTTAATTTATAAACGCTGTTTCTTTATTTCGAGATCTCTCGAATCGACAAGCCTTGTCCGTTGCCTTTGTTCGTCAGTCGCGCTCGTCAACATCAACGGTTGCCGAGTTCAAAGTGTGACCTCCGGTGGAAAAACAAAGCGGAGCCGCACGCGATCTCTCGCGTCTTCTCTGGACGGATCCGGCAGCTCGTTCGGCGGCAACTCAGTGCGCGCCCGAACATAAATTTGGTCCTTCGAGCCGGATCGAGATACGAAGTGCAGCCCTTCAGCCGTTAACATGACTGCAGTGCCGGAAGTCGCCGCAACCCTGAATGACCTCCTCGCTCAACAGCAAGCGTTGGTGCATTCGATCGCGCGAGCGCTTGATAACTTCAAAAAGGTTGGGAAGAACAACTACACCGTCGCAAAGGTTCGAACTCGAATTGCCAGCACCAAAGAAGTCTGGACGCAATGCCTTCGCGTGCACTCGGCCCTTCTGCAAGTTGTTCCGGAGGCGAAAAGGAGCACGCTCGACTATTTCAAAAACGAGCTGTTCGACCAAGCCGAAGCTATTCATTTGAACACGCTGGACTACATGGCCGAATGCCTGGAGGAACTCGCGCCGACGACGCCGCTCCTGACATCGAACCAAGTTCCTGGCGCCGCGTGCAGTCACGGGTCATCCGCCTCCTCGTTCTCGCTGTCGCATCTGCCGCCCATCAACATTCCACCGTTCTCAGGAAAGTACGAAGAGTGGGAGACGTTCCGCGATCGCTTTACGTCCCTCATTATAAAAAATCCCGAAATCTCTGCGTTTGCGCGAATGCATTTTCTATCATCGAGCCTCACCGGGCGAGCGCTCGAATCCATTCGAAGCATCCCGATAACCGCGGATAATTTTGAACTTGCGTGGAAAGCCCTTGAGTCTCGGTACGAAAACAAGCGCCGATTAGTCGAGATGCATGTGTCCGCGATATTTAATTTGCCAAGCGTATCCCGAGAGTCAGCGAGCGAACTCATCGAGCTCCGGGATAAAGCAAATCGTGCAATCGCGTCGCTGAAAAACTTAGATCGTTCAGAGACCGACATTCTCAGCGACATGCTCGTGTACAGCGTCACGCAGAAGATTGATCCCGCCACTCGGAAGGCGTGGAAACTAAAGGGTGGGGATGACACGCGGATCCCAACATACGACGAGCTCGATCGGTTCCTCGATTCTCGTGCTCGCGCGCTCGAAGAACTAAGTCCCGCGACTGTCGCCAAACAACCTCGCTCGCCGAAGGTGACGAGCGCTACAGCATCGGGAGCGTCCACGATTTCGTGTCCGCTGTGTAAAGCGTCTCACTTCATGAATAAATGTCAAATCTTTGTAAAGAAGAGTCCGAGTCAACGATTAGAAGCAGTAAAAAAGGCAAATCGCTGTCTAAATTGCTTAAGCGCCAAACACGCCGTGCAATCGTGCCAAAGTAAATATTCGTGCCGCACATGTCAAAAGAAGCATCATTCGATGCTGCACGTCGACACGGACGCTTCCGCCGTGGACAATCCTTCTGCCGCGACCGCGTCTCTCAGCGATGCCGCGCCAATCACGACCTTGCTCTCGAGCGCTAAAGTGTCGACGATGCCTCCCGTGTTGCTCGCGACGGCTAGAGTGAAGGTCAGTTTCCCATCCGAATCGCCGAACGGTCGCGCTCGCGTCGTTCGAGCGCTCTTAGATCAAGGATCGGAAATGACGTTCATTACCGAAAGATTGAGGCAAGGGCTAAAACTGCGTCGCGTTAGAATGCCCATCTCGATATGCGCCATCGGAGGCGTCGACGCCGGACAATGTCGATTCGCGGCCGAAATTCAGATCTCTCCGCCCGGCCAATCATCGCTCGCGTTCAAGACCACCGCGTCCGTAATGAAAACTTTAACGAAGTATACTCCGTCTGTAACGTCGCACGTCCAATGGAGCCATGTAGCCGATCTCGCGCTCGCGGATCCGGATCCTACGAGCTCAGACCCCATTGATATTATAATAGGTGCCGATCTTTACGGCGATTTGCTGCTCGACGGCATTCGAAAGGGCCCTCGCGGTCAACCCCTCGCTCAGAATACCGTTCTCGGTTGGGTACTGTCCGGGCCCGCGGCCGACCCACAAGCGCGTCCTCGAACAGTCACGGCTCAGCTCTGTTCAAATTCCCCGTCACTCGACGAGGAACTCCGACGCTTCTGGGAAATCGAAGAGATTCCTCGCGCCGTTCCACTGAGTCCGGAGGAGCAACAGAGCGAAGATCATTTCCTCGCCACTCATTGGCGCCGCTCTAACGGACGATACGTGATTCGCTTTCCTTTCAAAACCGGCCCCCCAATCGAGATCGGTAATTCTTATCACTCCGCCGAGCGACAGCTAAGAAGTCTTGAACGCAGATTAAACGCCGACGAAAGATTAGCGACGGAATACCGCGCCTTTATGGAGGAGTACGAGCGACTCGGGCATATGAAGCGCGTGCCGCACGATGCAAACGCGTCGTCTCAGTGCGTGTACATTCCGCATCACCCCGTTATTCGCGAAAGCAGTACCACCACTCGGTTACGAGTCGTCTTTAATGCATCGAATCCGACAAGCAACGGCACGTCACTGAATGACCACTTGCTAACCGGGCAAAAACTACAGACCGATTTAGCGGCGGTTCTGTTACGATGGCGGCTACCGCGATACGTCTACTCCGCGGATATTACGAAAATGTATCGTCAAATTGAAATTGATCCCCGTGACGTCAACTATCAGCGAATATTATGGTTCGATCGCGAAACTCGAGCCATCATCGTATTGCTGCTATTAGTCTTAACGTACGGAACGGTTAATGCTCCTCACGATGCACTCCGCGTTCTTGAACAGCTCGTTCGGGACGAGGGGGGCTCATTTCCGTTGGCGGTTCCGGTGATTCGAAAAAGCCGATATATAGACGACTTTCTATTCGGGGCGGACGACATTCCGCTGCTTCGTCAGACGCGCGATCAAGTGTGCGCGTTGCTGAATCGCGGGCGGTTCGAACTACGCAAATGGGCGAGCAACTCTCCGCAACTTCTGACCGACATTGACGTTGAAAATCACGGACTCGCGTGCTCAAAAACGTTGCAAGCCGATGAGCAACTGAAAGTGCTCGGAATTAGCTGGAAACCCGCATTCGATGTTTTCCAGTTCGACGTTTCGCTTCCTCCTTCCATTCCGAAAACAAAGAGATCGATACTATCCCTGGTAGCAAAAATATTTGATCCGTTAGGCTGGGTCACGCCCGTGACAATAAACGCAAAGATCTTTTTGCAACAACTCTGGCAGGACAAAGTAGATTGGGACGAGGTCATCGCGGACAAACTTCTCGCGCAGTGGGAGACAATTCACGCGTCCTTGGCGACGATCAACGGTCTTCACGTGGACCGTTGGGTGCAATATGGCTCCGACACGGTAAAATGCGAGTTTCACGGCTTTTGCGATGCCTCCTCCACTGCCTACGCAGCGGCGGTTTTCATTCGCGTCACCTCCTTGGCGGGCGAGACGACGACCAGGTTGCTCGTCGCCAAGTCAAAGGTCGCTCCGATCAAATCTTTAAGTATTCCTCGGTTGGAATTACTTGCTGCCGTTCTATTGGCGAGGCTGTTAGAGTTCGTGCGATCGGCGCTACAACTAACTACCATACCTTGCTTTTGCTGGACGGACGCTCTCGTCGTTCTAGCGTGGCTAATGCAACACGCTTCGAAATGGAAAACTTTCGTTTCCAATCGCGTCTCAGAGATCCAATCTCGCATTCCGTTTGCCATCTGGAAACACGTGCCAACAGAAGACAATCCGGCCGATTGTGCGTCTCGCGGCATTCTAGGATGTCATCTCGCGTCCCACCCGCTGTGGTGGCAGGGGCCCTCGTGGTTGCGACGTCCAAAAAATGAGTGGCCAGCTCAACGCGAACCGTCGTCTCACGAGACGACACTCGAGCAAAATCCGCGCATTACCACACACCTAGCTAAGCCGGTCGAGCGGTGGGATTTAATGGCGCGTTACTCTTCGTGGCCAAAATTAATTCGAGTCACCGCGTATATACTTCGGTTCATATCTCGAACTCGCCGTATCGACGCTAAAGTCATAGAGGCGAGCCCGCGTGCTCTGTCCGCGGAGGAGTGCCGATCGGCACGAAACTTTTGGCTCAGGCGAATCCAGGAGGAAGAATTTCCCGATGAACGAGAGGCGCTCTTGAGCCGAAAGACAATCTCGTCGAAAAGCTCGCTCAGAGCGCTCAACCCCTTCATCGGAGATGATAAATTAATTCGCGTAGGCGGGCGGCTGGCCCACGCTCCGCTACCACTCACAGCGAAACACCCAGTCATCCTCTCCTCTCACCCCCTAGTCACCTTACTAGTCCAGCACGCGCATATAAGATCACTTCACGCCGGCACGCAACTCACGCTCGCTACTCTACGCCGGGACTTTTGGATCTTGCGTGCGCGAACCATCGTAAAGGCCGTAATCCACCGATGCGTAACATGCGCCCGCGAAAAGGCGGCGACTCCCACTCCGATCATGGGACAGCTGCCTCACGTGAGGGTTTGCCCTCCCGCGCGCGCGTTTCAGCATTGCGGTCTGGATTATGCGGGCCCGATGCGTGTACGCCCGATGTCCGGGCGGGGGATCTCGTCTCATAAAGCGTATATCGCAATATTCATATGCATGGCCACGCGCGCCGTGCACCTCGAAATAGTAGACGGCTATTCGACTCCCGCATTTTTGGGGGCATATTCGCGTTTCTGCGCCCGACGAGGCCTCCCCGCGTCTATTTACTCCGACAACGGAACAACATTCGTCGGCGCGGACCGCGAACTTCAAGCCGCGTTCCGCTCAGCCCTGCGCGATCCGAACTTTTTAAATCGAACCGCTTCCGATCAAGTTTCGTGGCACTTCATCCCTCCGGCCGCCCCGCATTTCGGCGGGTTATGGGAAGCCGGAGTTCGAAGTGTAAAGCACCACCTTCGAAGAGTGGTAGGAACGCATACCCTTACGTTCGAGGAATTCGCGACTCTCCTGTGCAACATAGAAGCCTGTCTAAACTCCAGGCCGCTAGCTCCTCTCACCGATTCCGCTGACGAATATGAGCCGCTCACTCCCGGCCATTTTTTGATAGGCGCCGCGCTGACCGCGAGTCCCGAAGCCTCCGTGCTTCATCTAAACGAAAATCGTCTCTCGCGTTGGCAAGTGGTCCGTCAGATGACAGAACGGTTTTGGAAGCTATGGCAGGCCGACTACGTAAACACGTTACAGCAAAGAGCCAAATGGCGAAAACCCGGGAAGGAGCGAATTCAAGTAGGGCAGCTCGTACTCCTTCAAAACCCTTTACTTCCACCGTGCAAGTGGGAGTTAGGCCGCATAGTTCAATGCCACGCGGGCTCCGATAACGTCATACGCGTCGTGACAATAAAGACCGCAACATCCGAATATAAGCGGCCCGTTGTAAAAATATGCTTGTTACCGATCGACATCGATAACGCCGAAACGCCGGCGTAACTCTGTAAAAGGATACCCCGAACTTAGCGACCGCCTCAAGCAACGCGCGGCAGCTACGCCGTTTATCGAAACGAAGGTTTCGAGGCGGGCGGTATGTTGGGGATTCCAACGATGATTCCTGTTAAAATTTATAATTTTCCGTTAAGCGTACTTGTCACACTATGTATATATAAATTGAGAAATGCCGAGAGGCCCGAAGACAATTGACACGCGCCTGAATTCGACAAGCGCCAATTAGAGCGCGGTACAGCGCTAATCCCCGCCAGAAAACCGTTTTCTGAAAAGAGGGTCAGAGTCGTCCGGACTTTTCATATAGACACATCGTCGACAGCAAGTACGAACGAGTCGAGAAAAACTAAGTCCGCGCTTCAACGGCTCGATCTCTGTGCGCCGGGCCGCTCTGTGCTCTCGCGTTAAGCGCGTAACTCTACGCGACCGTTCTTTCGGCTTATCGCGCCGGGCGTGCGCTCAATCGGAGCGAGAAAGGCGGTGTCAATCGTAATCGACGTGCCAATTCAAAGGACTCTTGTGCAGTCCGTCAGAAGGACAATTGCTAGGTCAGAGGTGCCCCTCAAGTGTCTCGGCCTTTCTACAATTCGAACAATTAATCCCTTCTGCAATCCGAACAATTATTAAAGGTGTTAATTTATAAACGCTGTTTCTTTATTTCGAGATCTCTCGAATCGACAAGCCTTGTCCGTTGCCTTTGTTCGTCAGTCGCGCTCGTCAACATCAACGGTTGCCGAGTTCAAAGTGTGACCTCCGGTGGAAAAACAAAGCGGAGCCGCACGCGATCTCTCGCGTCTTCTCTGGACGGATCCGGCAGCTCGTTCGGCGGCAACTCAGTGCGCGCCCGAACATTGTTATCTACCAATTCAGAAAATTGTGACTTCAACAGATATCTACACTTGTTAATTTTCAGTTTTTAATTCAGAACATTATTATAATTGCATATTTCTATTCATATACAGATCGTTATTCCACTACCTGAATTAAAATTTCACAAATATTTCATAAATTTATGTTTGAAAGATTTGTCATTATTTCATAAATTTATGTTTGAAAGATTTGTCATTATTTCATAGATTGTAAATAATTTTTTTTTTCTAAGAGAATTTATAGTTAATTAATCTCTCCATCATAGATATAATATATTATAATATTTAGTTTAGATTTATTTTTAATTGCATTTTTTCGGATTAATAACAATCCCACAATGCTCTTGTTAATTTTGTAATTATTATTGAAATTTGTTAATTTTTAGAAAATTTTTTAATTTAAAGAACATTTAGAAAATATTTAAAAAACGCTTTTTATGTACATATTTTCATGTGCATATTTTTATTTGCGTAATATTTACAAGAATTTTTTACACTTTACAACATTATCGTAACAGGATGATATATCAACAATTTGGTCCGATCACTTTCAATACAAACTGTGTATTTAAAAGACTGGCTCTATTACCGCAAACAATATAATATCACAGTAGGTATAAGTAAGAACAGTAGGTACAAACATACACTTCGTCAAAAAGTTGGAAATAAATATGGCGATTTACACAACTAATAACATGGCGATTGTCATGGTAACTGCATGGTAACTGATGAGTATGAGATAATAAGGTAAGATTATACACGTCTATGGCTAAACAAGATAATAAGATAATAATATTATTTATTATATGTCAAATACAGGACTTTTGCATAATCAACAACATGGATGGTTGCTACAAAGATCAAATAAGGTACCGACACAAAGTGTATCTACTGTTCTTACCTATACTGTGATAATATTGGCAAAAATGACAAAAAATTGTAGCGAATTTAAAACTTTCAATTGTATAGCGATTAATTAATGATGCTTATAAGTTACTGTATTCTTTGGCAAATGCAACAACAATCGTGATAACAATACAAGAAACTTTGAAAATGCGAACAATAAACTTTCTCTATTAATTATTATAGTTCAATTTTTAAACAGAATATTTTAAATTACATTCCAAAACATGAAAATTTTGCATTTTTAAATTTAAAGCCTTTAAAACCCCCATCTATACATTCTTCTAATAAATACTTATAACTTCAAATTCGATTGTTTCTAATAGATTAACTCCGTATATATATATATATATATATATATATATATATATATATATATATGTATATGTATTTTTCTCCCTCTCTCTCTCTCTCTCTCTCTCTCTCTATATATATATATATATATATATATATATATATATATATATATATATATATATATATATATATATATATATATATATATATATATATATATATATATATATATATATGGGGCATTCCACGCCAAATCGGACACCATTCGGCTTTTGCATCTCCGATTTTTTTGCAAATTTTTTATGTTTTAGTATTGGTTGAAAGAGGCCTTCATGATTTTTTTCAAATTTTTTTGTCAAACCGTTTTCAAAATATCGATTTTTGAAAAATTACTTTTTGAAGATTTACTTTTTTTTAAACGCCCATAACTTTACGAAAAATGGGCCAAATGGGACGTTTTTTTTTTTGAAAATTTGTCTTTTTAAACACACTTTTGATAAAAAATATCAAAAAAAAATTTCAAACTGTATTTCTATAAGATTTTCAAATTTTTAACACAAATTGTTGATTTACAAAAAACACGTACTGATCAATTTTCTTCAAAATTTTTTGTAAAAAACTATCATCAATTCCACAAATTTTAAGCCTAAATTTATAATGGGATAATGACGGGATCTATTTTTTTTTCGATTTTTTAATTTCTATTTTTTATTTATCCGTGCTGAAAAATATCTGAAAGGAAAAAATAATTTACACAGGAACTACTATTAATAATTATCTGAGACATAGTGATTACTAAATAGTTTACAAATTGATTTCAGGAAAAAATACACTTGAATTAAAGCGTTTATTATGCTTGATAAATTTTTTTTTATTAAGGAGCGTTTATTCGATCATTTGTTTATTAAATGATAAAGATATGTTTTTTTTAAATAAATAACAATGACTGTTGTCGATAAGCCTGAAAAAAAGATTTATATATATTTTTCAGCACGGATAAATAAAAGATGGAAATTAAAAAATCGAAAAAAAATAGATCCGTGCTGAAAAATATATATAAATCTTTTTTTCAGGCTTATCGGCAACAGTCATTGTTATTTATTAAAAAAAAACATATATCTTCAACATTTAATAAACAAATGATTGAATAAACGCTACTTAATAAAAAAAAATTTATCAAGCATAATAAACGCTTTAATTCAACTGTATTTTTTCCTGAAATCAATTTGTAAACTATTTAGTAATCACTATGTCTCAGATAATTATTAATAGTAGTTCCTGTGTAAATTATTTTTTCTTTTCAGATATTTTTCAGCACGGATAAATAAAAAATAAAAATTAAAAAATCAAAAAAAAATAGATCCCATCATTATCCCATTATAAATTTAGGCTTAAAATTTGTGGAATCAATAATAGTTTTTTACAAAAAATTTTGGAGAAAATCGATCAGTACGTGTTTTTTGTAAATCAACAATTTGTGTTAAAAATTTGAAAATCTTATAGAAATACAGTTTGAAATTTTTTTTTGATATTTTTTATCAAAAGTGTGTTTAAAAAGACAAATTTTCAAAAAAAAAACGTCCCATTTGGCCCATTTTTCGTAAAGTTATGGGCGTTTAAAAAAAAGTAAATCTTCAAAAAGTAATTTTTCAAAAATCGATATTTTGAAAACGGTTTGACAAAAAAATTTGAAAAAAATCATGAAGGCCTCTTTCAACCAATACTAAAACATAAAAAATTTGCAAAAAAATCGGAGATGCAAAAGCCGAATGGTGTCCGATTTGGCGTGGAATGCCCCATATATATATATATATATATATATATATATATATATATATATATATATATATATATACATATATATATATATATATATTTATCTATTTATTTATTTATTTATTTATTTATTTATTTATTTATTTATTTATCTTTAATTCAAAATATTCGATTTCTACATCATTATCTACACTT